>JAJHJA010001402.1:0-17679 GCA_021202915.1 Heliconius himera | reverse complement strand
CGGTACCAATATCTTTTGATTATAATTGATATGAAAACTGTAATAAACTAATAATCATTTAGTTGGTTAACCATTTCTTTATATTTTTATTTTATTATTTTAATTTCTGGATGTTCTCTTTTTTACTATTTTCATTGACTATAATGCAATAATATGTTTCCTGAATATAACACATGAACATAAACTATAATATGTAATATTAATATTATAAAGGTAAAGAGTTTGGTTGGATGAATGCGCTAATCTTAGGAAACCTGGTTGGAATTTAAAAAAAGATTTTTATATTGTAGTAACTAGTCTATATACCAAATTAATTGTTTTTTATCAATGTATATAATCTATATATAAAAAAGGAGAAGTTCCGCTGATTGTAAAAACGTGAAATTTGGACAGATGTTTCATGGTGTGAACACCTTTAGTAGGTGGGTTTAAAAAAAAATACCCCAAAGAGGTGAAATAAGGAATGAAATGTAGTAGGGAAAAATCTTTAAATCGGCACCGATTTTGATAATATTTGAAATTTAAACACTTAAAAATTTTTAATTAAAGATGTGTTCCATGATTTTTTAGAATTCACCCCCTAAACTGATAATAATATATTCAATAATTATTCGTATAGTTCAAGCGGGCGAAACCGCCCGAGTCCACTAGTAAAATAAAACTATGTCAAATAGATACAATGCAATGTTGTATATAAAATAATAATTTAATTCCCTATTGTGAAATAATAATTACATTCATGATTACTAAATCAATTATTGTAAGACGGTACATTTTTACAATGACAATATTTTTTCAAATAAGAAACTCATAATTGATTGGACGAGGTAAATATACAAATATAACGAGGTCCTTGTTTTATTTAAATCGGATCATAAATATAAAAGTTATATCAATATAAAATATCTGAGCTGACAAAATTGCTACAAAATATGTAAGTTTATTATTGAAGTGATTGAAATTTTAGTTATTATATACGAGTATGAATATTGTCGTTATTGTGACCCATAAGATATAAACAAAAAATTAAATATTATTGGATTACAAAAGTAAGTCAAATTAGTAAATAAATAATTATGTAGTTCTAGCGGGCGAAGCCGCGAGCGGCTGGCTAGTATAGAATATTTTCAATTCCCTAGTGTATAGAAACCACGGTATTTGTACACTGTACAATATTGTACTCGATCCTGTCCCTGAAATATATAGCTACTATTATTGAAACAAATTGAAAATAAACAATTTATTCTAAAATTAGTTATAATTTTAGAATAAATTATTTTTTTACGCAGTTATTTATTGAACGAAAGTAGATTGTTTGCTCAATTACTTATCACGAATTTTTGAAAAATGAAAATATAAATAAATATTTCATTTCTTCGAGTGGGGATCGAACCCACAACCAGTCGATTTTACAGTCCCACTTTGTGCCCCTGCGCCACCACTGACCTCAACAATAAGTATTTACCTATATTATTATTTTAACTTCGCGCTGTATCCCGAATATAGAAGGTTAGACGTTCCCTCTGTTCTAGGTTTTTGTTAAGATCCTCCTTTCGCCACTTTCCGCCGAATTATCGAGACATTGTGTGTTCAGTGGCGAAACATAACACCGCACTTTGTTATTTTACCAGAACGACGAAATAAAATAGTAAATATTTCAATCCTCCGATTGAAAATCAAATCCACAACCGTCGCGTCACATTTTTGCGTCACGACGATATATTAAATATTTTTGCAAATATTGGCGTAGAAACACGTTCAAGGTTTGAACGTTAAGCTTGCGGTTTTAGAGCACGTATTTAAAAATAGTTATTTGAAATAAATTTAATGTGTTCTCCTATATTTTGCTAATTAAATGTTTAATATTAATTAAATTATTTATATGTTACTGGCATTTTGTATAACTCAGGTATAGTATACAATTCGATTTGTTAAATAAATGATCTTAGTATATATTCCTATATACCAAAACGAGAACTCAACGACGCGCTTTGCCTCGACACCAGAGCAAAAAAACGGAATTATACATTTAAGTAAATATTTCATCTCCTCGAGTGGGGATCGAACCCACAACCAGTCGGTTTTGCAGTCACAGTCAATTAATCAATTACTGATGATTTTTTTCCAGCAGTAATTTTATTTATTTAAAATAATCTCTGAATCATCAATCAATCATTTCATCAATGGTAAAATGATAAAAAATGCACTTGAATCATAAAACAGTAAATAATTGTTATTCTCATCATAAGAATTGACTACCTTTAACTTTTTTTTAGGTACCTATTTACCGAAGTGCTTGCATTTTTCACCAGTCAACTATAGCCAAACAGTATTTGTAGAGTAATATTGAATGTTTTGATATTGTAAAGATATAGCATTTTGGTTAAATTAAAAGTACATTTTAATATTATTTCGTTATGCTATCTGAATGAAACTTTTAGTGATTATTCTTTGTATGTATTTATAGTCCATAAAATAGACAGTACAAAAAAATACTTAAGAAATATTCTTTCTTTTTACAGCCTTTGAAAGTTAACATTTATCATCACCCAAAAGCATTAGCCAATTCACAGCCTGTGCTAGGATAGCTTTACAATACTAAAATATGTATAGGTACTCTTTAGACATTGTCTGATTACAATAGACTGGCGAAAAATGCAAACACTTATTTAAATACCTAAAAAGCTATTTAAATGTAGCCAATTCTCCTAATAAGAATAACAATTCTTTATTGTTTCATGATTTAAAATGATGTCATTGAGCTACACCTGTGGAACTTCTAAATTCTTAAGGCATTGAGTGTTGAGTGGCGTAACTCAACGCGGCGCTTTGTCTTGTTACCAGATACAAAAAATGAAAATATTAGCTATTTCGTTCCCTCGAGCGTGCATCGAACCTGCTATCACCGCGTTTAAGCTTGTGCCCCTGCGCCACGACGGCCTGAATCATTTATAAGATATAATAACTTATCCATTTTTTTGTAATCCTACGCATTGTGTAATCCATAGTCCATACCAATTACGTAAATATTTTAACTTAATTATGTACATAAACAAATACGTACGTGAAATAAAAAATAATATAAAAACATATTATCTTTATTAAATTTTTAAACATAAATATTTAAACTAAAAAATTAACAAAAATATAATTCAGTTTCTTTTTATTATTTTAGCAGGTTTTTTAGCTTCACGCTTTATCCCTAGCAGGATAGCCAGAGAGAACGGAGCGCCAAACGCTATGATCTATTCTCAGTCAAGTCTATAGTTAAGGTCTGTGGTACCTGAATCCATATAGAAAAAGGCATTTTATTTTCAGCTTTAGCATGTCCATGATGATCCATGATCCTTCTTATTACCCTGATAATAAAAAGGATCCCAATTTTAAGACACTGCGGAACTCATACCCCGCTTTGCCTCGACACCAGAGCGAAGAAATTAAAATATTAAATATTTAATTTTGTCGAATGGGAATCCATGCCCTTTTAAGAAGGCAAAGCGCAGCTTTGAGATCCGCCACTCAACACGCAATGCCTCGTGAATTCGGCGGAAAGTGGGGAACGGAATGTCTAAAAATTAGTTTCCTCTACCTAACCTGCTATGCTATCTGAAGCTATAAAAAAAAATATTATAATTTTTAATAAATTGCGGAAAAGTGCAACGTAAAGTATTCGTTTGAAAACAAGTTTTTAGTAATGATAATATTACACTTAAATACTTCTCATTTAAATTTAAATGTCTATTTAGTACTTAATTATACTGTAAATGGCAACATAATATATCGATATCGCAGGAAGACGAGGCTAAAAAATATCTAAAACAAACAATATGTTTCAGCTGATTTCTAAATATATATTTAACTGACTTCAAAGGACAACGTTATATTTGGAGTCGGTGCCAGTGTAGACAAAAATAGCATTAATAGAAAACTTCTAAATATTAGAACATCAAATAAAAGAAAAATAAATAAATAAAGGCATTTTTTTAATAATAGTCTTACATAAAAATCATACCTTAAACTAGATTGGCACCGACGACCCTAAAAATAAGGGATTTTAAACACTAAATAGATACTCTATAAATAAGTATACAAAGTTAATTTTGTTAGTTGTTCTTTTATTATCTTTACTTTGAGGTAATTACAATATTATTTTCTACTATTTAGTTTTTTGTTTTAGCGGTGCGTAGTTTTAATATTTATAAATTTCATTTTTATAATATATAATATAATTAAGCGCAAACCTTTAATCGCAAGATTAATTAATTTAATTTCTTCACTCTGGTAACTAATAATGCGCGGCGTTAAGTTCAGCCACTCAACACGCATTGTCTGAAAAATTGGCGGAAAAGGGGTGTTTTAACAATATCTTACTGTTACTTTTTACTACTTTATTTGCATATTTTATCGCGTAACCCAGTTCAATATTTTTTTTTGATCAAAATAATTTAATTTTGAGTATGCAGTCAACATAAATATATTATCGTTAATTTATGAAAATTTTAAAAGAAATAAAAATATATTGTCGTTAAAATTTAAAAATAAAAAAAATATTGTATATACATACTGTTTACTTCTTTAATATTGTTTCTGTCATAATTTTAATAATATTCCAATTGAGATCGTAATTTTGTACAGTATAATATAGGTAAGTTATGAAAAAATTATTAATTAAAAAAAAAAACTTACCTGTTACTACTAGTGCATATTGACGGAACAAAGGAGACAGATGTATTTTCATTTTTAACAACTTAATATATCACTCTGTTTAAAAATCACTCCAAACTTATTTTAAAATTCAAATTAAATCAATTACTAACACATTTATTATTTTTACTCACTTAAAACACACATTTTATTTAAGAAATAGAATTTTTTTTTGATTTGACAGCTATGTTTTTTTTTTAACCATCAACTTAATATTATTATGTCTTGTTACGACTTGTGTTGCGTGCAAACATGGTGCATCACGTAACGAATATGGCGAAGCTCGGCTTAAACACACTTTCACTTTAACCAAACGTAATAAACGTTTAAGTACATGTTTATTATATTGACTTAAAAAGTTAAAATAGATATTTTTGTTTTATTTTCACGATTCAAATGTATTGAATTTTATTTTTTATATAGAATAAATAATTTGAAATTTACTGAGTTTTTAATTTATATATTTATTTTATGTAAAATTATTTTTATTGATCAAATAATCACGTCCAACTGTATAGACTGAGTGAACGACAATAAAGAATCTATCTGTCCGTCTGTAAACATTGTGAGATTATTTTAAAATTACTTCGCTGAAATGAGATGGAAGATATATTGGCTCATTTGTAAGTGCAATTATGATACAATTATGTGCGTAGACAATATATCTTTAGAAATATTGCTGATTGCTTATATCATATTATAAAATCAAATCAGCTTCACGCTGTATCCCGCACACAGCAGGGTAAGCAGAGGGGACCTAGTGTTAACACACTCAGTTGCCCACTTTCCGCCGAGTTCTGGAGGCATTGCGTGTTGAGAGGCGGAACTCAACGCCGCGCTTTGCCTCGACACCAGAGCGAAGAAATGAAAATATAAACGTAAATAAATATTTTATTCCCTCAAGTGAGGAACGGACCCACAACCAGTCGATTTTACAGTCACACTTTGTGCCGCTGCGCCACGACCGGCCTCAATCATATTATACTTATTAGATATATATTTTTAGCTTCACGCTGTATTTTGCACATAGCAGAGTAGGTAGAGGAAACCTGGGAATCTAATGTTAAGACAATACTGTCCCCGAATTTCCTCTGAATTCTGGAGACATTGCGTTTGAGAGACGGAACTCAACGCCACGCCTTGCCTCGTTAACAAAGCCAGGAAATGAAAATTAAATACCTATTTTATTTCATCGAATGGGAATCAAACCATAACCTGTTGCGCTAACAGTCACACTTTGTGCCCCTGCGCCACTACTTAACTTTTACGCCTCAATTTATTAGATTACTACCCTGCTGTGTGCAGTATACAGCGTGAAGCTGAAAAAAAAAATAGATACATCAGAAAAAATATTGTAGTTTTTGAGATCTAATGTATCTATCTATTCATAAAACTCTACATATATAATATACTTCTTGTATTATATTTCAATTTAAAAGACTTTTTTTGTATAATTAAGTAAATATACTTTTGGTGAAATTACAAGACTATATACACTTTTAAATTGTTACCGTAAATTTCTTTATCATTAACTAGCGACCCGATAAAATACTTTTTATTTAGCTAATCTGCATTACTTTCATTTTCTAATAATAATCCTACCTTAGAAACAGTATTTTTACGTACCTATTTTAAAAAGTACGAACAAGTAAATATAAAAAAGTAAAAACAAGTTTATAGCATTTTTTTCGAATAACATCTACAACAACAACAACTTTTTAATTTATGAACCGTTTGAAATAAAATATACACTAAATGTTAAGAGCTGCTTGCTAAAATACAATAGTAAACAATAAATTTATATCGGTTGAGCCGTTCCTGAGATTAGCGTGAACAAACGCACTGACAAACAGACAAAAATTTAAATATCACTGCTTTTGTTTCGTTGTTAATATGTTTTCTTATATGTATATCTTCCTTATACCGACACAGATTTATAACAATTTTATTATAAGTATAGCTGTTATACTTTAAAATAAAGTTTTTGTGAACATTGCACGTTCATAGCACATAAAAACATTTGCCTAATTATCATTGTCGACAACTGAGTGACGCAATTGATAAAGATTTTAGATTTACTAAAATGTTTTAATTATAAATACCATTTTAAGAAAATGTTAATATTTATAGATTTCAGTTTTACACTTTATCCCCTATAGCAGGGTAGACGGAGAGAACCCAGTGTCAAAACACTCCATTTCCCACTCACCGCCCGAATTTAAAACTATGTGCTGTTCAGGGTTCCGCATGCAAAGACTAAAGCGGGACCCTTATCCCTTAAGACTCCGCTGTCCATCTACCCGTCTGTCTGTCTATTCGTCTGTCACCAGGCTGTATCTCATGAACCGTAATAGTCACGGCAAAAGTCACGTTGTAGTTGGGACCTCCTTTAAGTATTTATTTTATCTCTTTTATAGTAGGACAAAAGCTTTTTGTCTCATTTTAGACAAAATAAATTCTTAAGGGAGATCCCAACGGCAAAAGTCACTTTTGCCGTTTTTCTGGATAATTATACGGAACTTTTCGTGCGCAAGTCCGACTCGCACTTGGCACCAAATAAAGCGGAAAATAATTAAATTAATTGCCTTGAAAATTAGGTGGAAAGTGAGGAACGTAGTGTTTTAACACTAACCTTTGCCTATAGTAAGTTATATATGTATACGATATTCTTAACCTTAAATGAAATAAGATATAAGAAGAAAAGAAATATATTTTATAGTAAACGCAGATATAAGATTTATTTCTACAAAGCCTTGAAAATCAAGATTTAAGATCTTCCTTTTAAATGACATTTTCTAAACTAACCGGATAGATCTATGAAGTAGGAAGCTCAAGTTTAAATTACATCGTGTCACCTTTGAAGGTCTCTCTATTGTACAGATGGTACGACTTGCGATGTGTTAGTGTGTGCTAGTCGCTGGTAATATAATATAATTTTCTTAGCTTTACTCTGTATTCCGCACGCAGCAACTTGGCAGAGGGAACCTAAGAACCTAGAGTTAAGACACTCCGTTTCCATTAAGTCATTTCCGTTCCGACCGCCAAATGATCGAGGTATTTCGTGTTGAGTGGTGGACTCTACATCGCGCTTTTTCTTGTTACCAGAGCGAGAAATTGAAAATAATACATATTTATTTCCCCCAAGGTGGAATTGAACCTACAAACGTCACGTTTAAAGTCGCACTCTTATGTATAATAGCTACTCTGGTGTTACACTAGGCCTTGGGCGACGGTGAACACTTACCATCAAGTGACCCGTACGCTCGTTTGCCTTGTCTTTTTCCATAAAAAAGTCAACAAGAAATAATGTTTCAGATTTTATCGTGAGCATGATATAAATAAAACAATCAATTCGTCTTTGTCTTTTAATTATCGCACCATAAAATTTTACGCGTGCGTGACCATCATGTTTATTGAAAGTGGAGTAAAACGTGTAGTGAACATAAAATAAATAAATAAAATAAATCAGCTTCATGCTGAATCCCGCACACAGCAGGGTAGGCAGAGGGAACCTAGTGTTAAGACATTCCGTTTCCCACTTTCTGCCGAATTCTGGAGGCATTGCGTGTTGAGTGGCAGAAGTCAACGCCGCGCTTAGCCTCGACACCAGAGCGAAGAAATGGAAATATAAATTTAAGTGAATATTTCATCTCCTCGAGTGGGGATCGAATGCACAACCAGTCGATTTTACAGTCACACTTCGTGCCCCTGCGCCACGACTGGCCTCGCTGCACGAACGCGGCAGTAAACATATAATACATATAAACCTACATTACCTTTGAACAACTTGTACGCAGTATTCGACCTTAAATTAAAGTGCGATTATCAAACAACTTATGAATATACAAAAGTAATTTCAATTACTTTTATACTGATATAAACACAAATGAGAAAAATAATGTGAATGTGAGACCCCCATATGAATTTACATATAAACATCAAATTTCATAAACACAGCTCAAGCGGTTCTTTAGTTATTAACATCCAAAAATCGTCAATTTTATCACGTATTAACTGAGCTCTAGACCATAACTCTAACCCAGTTCCAGATGACCTATAATCATGAAATTTGGCATCCAATTAAGTAATTGGGTGTATCTAAAGGATAAAATCCGAAACTTTTATTTTTTTTCACATTTACTTGTAATCCATACCTATATTACAAATTCGAAAGTAACTCTGTCTGTTTGTATGTCTGTCTGTGACGCAATCAGGGCCTAACCGCTGATCCGATTGTAATAAAATTTTATATAGAGATACTTGAGGGTCTCAGGATGGCCATAGGTTACTTTTTTTCTCATATTTTTAATATTCTTGATATTTAAAATACATTTCAATTTGACATGCAATTTATTCTACCATGTTATTTCAACCGTCGCTAAGCAACCTTTGCTAAACAACAAGGAATTTTATTGTTTAAAGAAAATCTCGCTTTAAATGAGCTTCCTGAATTGTAAGCATTCATATCGTGCGCCGACTCAACTTTATGAGACATATAAAAACAATATTTTATAATAAAATATTGTCCTTTAAAAAATCTATTAAAAAATACTGCGATGGTATACGTTTATATATGAAGATTGGACTACATTAACCATTTTTATATATTTGTATTAATATTATTGTGTTAATATAGAAAAATATTTAGTTATTTTATAGGGTATCTACATACATGTAGATATTAGCGCGTACATACGCGTGCACGTGTAAAAACTTTTTCCCGAATAAATCTTTATCCTGTGGATATTCCGGGATATAAAGTAGCCTATGTGTTGCTCCATAACCCTCTCTATCGGTCACTGAAAGTCCCATAAAAATGAGTTCAGCTGTTCAGGATATTAGCTCGGGGAAATAGAAAGACAGAAGGACAGTTTTGTATTTGTGTATCATGTAAATAACTACATGCACTTATAACAACACAGGTATTTTGTAATCACAAATAGACACTTTATTTTTATTTATTAGGCACGGTCAATTCAACAGAACCTTTGCAATTATTCTTTGTCTCAAAATACCTTATTCTGACTTTATAAGAGATATGGAGTCGCGGACTTTTATTAGAACGAATAAAATTGAATATTTTTGTAGTACGATTGTTAGCATAAGTTACTTATAGTGTAATAATAGGTGTCACTGTAATTATGAATACGTCATTTGATATTGTTTCCATTATCGATTGTATTAAGTGGCGGTAGTGTGCTGCGTCTTTTCCGGTGGATTTCCAATATAAGCACAAACGACACGGCACTCGTGCAGGCCCGACAAAATCCCTAATAAAGTTCTAAAGTCCCTTCCGATTCACTTCGTATCATTACTAGTCATGATTTTCAATGCTCTTTTAGCAGGTTGCTCCTTTCCTACCGAATGGAAGGAAGCAATAGTTATAGGCATTCGCAAGCCCAAAAAACCCGCCAACCTTCCCTCCAGCTACAGACCCATCAGTCTTATTAGCAGTTTAGGGAAAATCTACGAGAGAATCGTTCTCAGTAGATTAAAGGAAATAGTCGAGGCAAAACAACTGTTCATCAACGAACAGTTCGGTTTTAGATCCCACCACTCGTCCATACACCAAGTTCACCGGCTTACCGAACATATCGCGAAATATAACGTACGTAGATCGATTCGTAGCGACACGGCAGCCATTTTCTTAGATATCGCCAAAGCCTTCGACAAGGTCTGGCACAACGGCCTGCTCTTCAAGCTCCGTCGTATGGCTCTGCCAGACTCTCTCGTTCACATCATTCGGGAATACCTGTCGAATCGCACGTTCCGATATAGATTAGAAGGGACCCTATCGTCCCCTAGACCCGTTCGCGCCGGAGTCCCGCAAGGCTCCACTCTTTCACCGTTGCTATACGCGCTTTACACTAGCGACATTCCGCGTACCGATAAAGTAGAACTTGCGATGTATGCCGATGATACCGCCCTTTACACCACGGATCGCTCCGCTTGGATCCTAGCCGAAAGACTGCAACGAGCTGCCGACGCCCTAGGCGATTGGTTCAGCAAGTGGCGGTTCGAGGTTAACCCGGAGAAAAGCGTAGCCGTCCTCTTCCCTCGTAAGCGTTACGAGACCGTCTCGACTATTTACCTGCAAGGCAAACCGATCCCCTGGGAATCCAAGGTCAAATACCTAGGCGTCGTACTAGATTCGAAACTCTCTTTCCGGCCGCACATCACGTATGTCAGGAACAAAGCCACATACGTCATGAACAGGCTGTATCCGCTCATCTGCAAGCGGAGTAAAATGTCACTTCGCAACAAGCTGACATTGTACAAAACTTGCATCCGTCCCGTCATGACCTATGCTTGTGTCGTGTTCGCACACACCAAGATAGACCTCCTTCAGAGGGTCCAAAATAAATTCCTACGAATGGCATCCGGATGCCCATGGTACGTACGCAACGTTGACCTACACAAAGACTTCGAGCTAGAATCGCTCAAGGAATTCTGCAAGCGCCTGGCCAAGCGCTACTACGAGCGTGCAGATTCCCATTCCAACCCACTCATTGTCGAAGCGTGTAAGTACGCTCCTCACCCACATCCACGTCTTCGACGCCCTCGAAGCGCGCTTCTGGACCCCGACGATCCCATCACTGCTGCCAACGCCCAATACACTGGGAGGATCCACTCCTCAGTCCCACGTCCCACTCTCCGCCGCCGTAAGAGGCGGCGAGGCCAGTCATATCTAACGGCACGCCCGCGCCTCGGCGCGGCGGGGCCCAATGGACGAAACCCACCATGATTAGCGTACGCGGGGCATTCCCCCGCGATCGCCATTACTTCACGAGCGTCCATCAAAGCTCGTAATTCTAATCTTCAGGGGCGAGCTACACTCGCCCCTCCCAGCCCGGTGACGCTGTCAAGACCATTCCAGGTCAACAGCATTAAAGTCCATTCGAAAAAAAAAAAAAAAAAGGCACTCGTGTTCATTACGTTCTAAGATATTGTCAAGACAACTTGTCATTACAATTCATATTTCAATATTGTGACTACGAGAGTATATGTGTATATAACAAGTGTAAATAAATTTATTGTAAAAGCTGGATTTTGTGTCTGATTTGTTGGTTCGCCTAACAGTTCAGAAGCGGGATTACGAAAGGATATACAAAATTTCCTGCCACGCTCATAAAGTGTAAGTAGACCATATATATATTCTTTTTTTTTCTTTTCTCTCATTTTTCTTACTCCTTAAAGATTAGCTGAATAATTTGTATGTAAATTGAGTTCTCTATCATTTTTAATTTTTCTATGTAATATATAATTTTTAATTTTTAACTTCTGAGTATAAGCAGAGTGTTGCTATTCTAATTATAGTTTTTAGTTACTCTTATTTATTTTACATCAAACAAACAACAAACGGATAAATGAAAGATCTTCAATGGAAATTTAATAAATAGTCTTAACAGTTAAAGTTTACTGATGACGATACATAGAAATCTTGTACTTCGAACTTTTCGTTGTGTGGTGATTGATAACCTTTATAACAGCCAGAGTGGTTTTTTTTATGAATTTTATTGGATAAATTTGGAAAGTTGGATAATTTGAGAATACACTGGATGATGTGCATACCTAAACATTTTCCATACAGTAATGAGGCGAGCGGTGTCACGCTCTGTTTATTGTATTTGACTGATCGTGGCTACACAAATTGTGTGTTGAATATTTTTTTTCAAATGAGCTGCTTTTATATGTAAGATTTGTACAATGTATAAAGTAAACGTGTGTCATTCATTATTAGATATGGTTGAATTGAAAATAACTTTGATAATATATATGGGACTTTAATAGAATAATTCTATACAGTCTTGCTGGTGCTGTTTAGCAGTACTTTTTATATGTTAAGCTTATAGTCGTGGCGCAGGTAAGTTAAGCAGTCGTGGCGCAGGGGCACAAAGTGTGACTGTAAAGCCGACTCGTTTTGGGTTCGATCCCCACTCGAGGAGATGAAATATTTACTTAAATTTATATTTCTATTTCTTCGCTCTGGTGTCGTGGACAAGCGCGGCGTCGAGTTCTGCCACTCGACACGCAATGTCTCCAGAATTCGGCAGAAAGTGGGGAACGGAGTGTCTTGTTCCCTCTGCCCTGCAGTGTGCGGGATACAGCGTAAAACTGATTCATTTATTTTAAGTTGATGAATCTGCTCAGTTTACGAATTCAAATGTCATCAATTTCCTCTTTTAATTAGCATATTCTTTTAATGTACTAAAGTGGGTGTTCGATATTAGATAGGAATATTCCATGTAGCTTTGTTGGTGTTGTTGAGCCAGATTCTTGTGATAAAAAAAAATAAATAATATGTAATAATTAAATTATAACATGAATGTATATGAACACTGATGGTTCATTGTGTTAATATATTGCTAGAACGCCTTGTTCACAAACAACTAAGCACATTCCTTTTAAAACACAATTTCCTAAGCTCCTTACAGTCTGGCTTTCGCCATGGTCATAGTACGACTACTGCTTTAGTCAAGATCACCGATGACATCAGGCATGGTATGGATGATCAGAAGATAACGGTGTTGACATTATTAGATTTCAGTAATGCTTTCAGCACTGTTGATTTTGACATTCTACTTGCTTTACTGACTTCTCTTAACATATCTCCTGAGGTGATTGATTGGTTTCGTTCTTACTTGTGCGGACGCCGACAGCGCATTCGAATAGATGATTCATATTCTGAATGGTCCTTCACCAGTGCGGGCGTCCCACAAGGTGGCGTGTTGTCCCCTCTCCTTTTTTCAATTTTTATTAATACCATCTGTCTTAAAATTTCTTCTCTCTACCACCTGTATGCTGACGACTTACAAATCTACGCACAAGGTACTCTCACTGAGCTGCCCAATACCATCCAGAAAATAAATGATGATCTTAAGCAAATTTCAGTTTGGAGCAAACATTTTGGACTTACTATAAATCCTTTAAAAAGTCAAGCAATTGTTATCGGTAGTCCTAGATTACTGTCGAAAATTAACTTATCACATATATCAACTATATTGATCGATGGGACTTCCATTCCATTTAGGGAATCAGTTAGGAACTTAGGTGTAATTATGGATAAGCATTTGTCTTGGGAACCCCAAATAGTAGAGGTAAGTAAAAAGATTTATGCTGCTTCCGCATCTCTGCGTAGGCTGCGCAATTTCCTACCAATACCTACCAAAATTGCGCTAGCAAACTCACTCCTATTACCAATTCTCGATTATGCTGATATTTGTTATCTCGACATTAAAGAGGAGCAACTGAATAAACTTGAGCGACTTCAAAACCTCTGCATTAGGTTCATATTTGGAATACGTAAATATGATCATGTTTCAGAATTTCGTGATAAGCTCAAGTGGCTCCCTATCCGCCTTCGCAGGAATACTCATATTCTTCATCTTCTCTATTCCGTGCTGTTTAATCCTTCTACTCCACCTTATCTGAAGAAACAATTCAGATTCCTACATGATGTCCACTCACTTTCCCTACGTTCCCAGAAAAATCTATTACTTTTATTTTTTAACTCTTATACTATTAAAGCTGCCCGACTATGGAATTCCTTACCGATATCGATCAGACATGCCAAAAGTTTACAGAAATTTAAAACTTTACTAAAGAATCACTTTATGAATATTTAATTTAGCCTTTGTTTATTTTTTATTTTTGTTTTTTTTTTTCTTTTAATCTTCAAAATACTTTTTATAAATGTATCAATATTATATGTATGATTTATTTTTATATTGAATGTTGCTTAGTATTTATTAATATTAATATTTATTGAAATAAATATTTATTTATTATATTTATATATATGTGTGTATATATATGTATATGTATATATATGTATATATATGTATATATCTATTTTTATCTATGTTATTAAATATTCTCCTGCATTGTAATGCACCACCCACACTCTTTTTTTATACAACTCCAGCGACCAAAGGTTGCCTGGAAGAGATCGCTTTAAGCGATAAGGCCGCCTTATTGTACATGTTGTTTTTTCACTTGTTTTGTAAATAATTTGTTTAAATTTAAGTGCAATAAAGTATATTGTATTGTATTGTATTGTATTGTATGAGTCTAGTTTTATGTTATAATTATTTTGATTTTATAAATTACGTTGAAAAGATAATGTATTTCAAATTGTATAATTTACATATTATGACATGTAAATATATCCAATTTAATAGTTATTGTAAATATCCTCACTTGTATGTCACTAAATTGTCACTAAAATGTAATTATGTTATGTAACTGTTGGTACAAAACTAAAGTTGTTTAAATTAGGACATATAAAAATTGTGAACTATTCTTAAATCGCGAAGGGACTCGCGATTAGCAGGATGGCCGAGCTGTTAGCATAAGTTACTTATAGTGTAATAATAGGTGTCACTGTAATTATGAATACGTCATTTGATATTGTTTCCATTATCGATTGTATTAAGTGGCGATAGTGTGCTGCGTCTTTTCCGGTGGATTTCCAATATAAGCACAAACGACACGGCACTCGTGTGTTTACCCACCGACGGCCCCTCAGGCCACCGCGTCCGTAAACGCACCGACGGCCCCTCAGGCCAGCGCGACGCCACGGGTACGTATGCCCCCGCCCGTCATAATCCAGGACAAGCAGGCCTGGAACAAGGTGTCAGCCTGGATGCTCATGCAGAAGGTGAATTTCACCACTGCACGCGCCACCCAGGATGACATCAAGGTCCAGTGCCCTGCGACCTCGGACCACCGCCGCCTCACGGCACACCTCAGGGAGGCCAACGTTGGCTTCCATACTTACGCCCTAGAGGAGGAGCGCCACCTACGAGTAGTCATTAAGGGAATCCCTAAGGAGATAGAGTCCGGACTCGTTCTCCAGGACCTTCAGTCCCAGGGCTTCCCCGTCCGCGAGGTACATCGGATGTACCACTTTAGAGATAAAAAACCGTTTGACAGCGTGTTAGTAATTTTAGACCATTCCCACGCGGGAAAACAAATCTACAACGTCCGCGCGATATGTTACCTGACGGGGCTCCGCGTGGAGCCTCCTCGTAACCGCGGCCTAATCGGGCAGTGCCATCGCTGCCAGTTGTACGGACATTCGGCCCGAAATTGCAACGCACGCCCTAGGTGCGTCAAATGCCTGGGAGACCACGGGACTGCGGATTGTCCGCGCAAGGTCCCAGACCCCACCGTTCCGCCTAGCTGCGTGCTGTGCGAGACCCAGGGACACCACGCTAATTACCGCGGGTGCCCCAGGGCCCCGCGCCGCAGGCATCCTGGGCAGGGCGGCAGGTCAGGTAGGGTTTCGAGACCCTACCCTAACTATACAAGGACACCTGTGGCGCCCTCCACCTGTATTACCCAGCGCCGGCTCCGACCACGAACGCGTGGACAAGGCCCGCGACCGCGCCACAGGTGAACCCACGTCCGGTCACCGCCCCCGCGTTCGTACCCAACCAATCGTCTGATTCCGAGGTCGTCTCGCAATTTATAGGGCGTTTCGACATCAACGAGCTCCTCGTATTCGCCGACAAATTACGCCGAACGAACGGCAACGATCAGGCAAGAATTCGGGCCACAGTCGACCACGCGAGACTCATCCAAGCCATCGTGGGCTTTAAAGCGTAAATATTCCAATGGCGGTTTTTAACAGCAATACGCCATTGCCCGCTGACGCGCGTCTTGCGCGTATCAAATCTAGAGCCCTAAGCATCGCGACGTTTAACGCTAACAGTGTCGCCGGCCAACGTGACCTAATCCGCGATTTCATTACCGCGCATCAACTTGACATCCTGTGCGTACAGGAGTCATTCTTAAAACCTAGTATTCGCGATCCGAAAATTGCAAATTATAGACTCGTTTGTAACGACAGACTCGCCACTAAAGGCGGAGGCACCCTAATTTATTACAAAAAGACACTCCACTGTGTCCCATTAGACCCACCAGCGGCACTCGAAAACATCGAAGCGTCTATCTGCCAGATCTTTCTCACAGGCCATCAGCCAATCATCATAGCCTCTGTTTATCATTCTTCTTCTAAACCAATTCTAGAGAATGACATTCGTTCACTCCTCAATATGGGAGACTCCGTCCTTCTGACCGGAGACCTTAATTGTAAAAACACCATCTGGAACTCTACCAAGACATGTCCACGAGGACATCTATTAGAACGCCTCGCGAACAGGTACAATCTCTCCATAATAGGTCCACCGACACCTTCCCGGTTTCCCACCGGTAATCACGGCCACCCAGAAGTACTGGACATAGTGATTCTAAAGAACGCTATGCAATGCTCACCGAGCAACCCTACCATGTGACCCGGATCACTTGACGGAAGTGGACTCCGAGGTCACAGAGTGGGCTTCGATGCCCCCGACAGGCGAACCGGTTCGCCCCACGGACGTAGAAGAGGTTAAGTCCATTCTCAAGGACCTAAACCCAAAAAAGGCCCCGGGGCCCGACAAAATCCCTAATAAAGTTTTAAAGTCCCTTCCGATTCACTTCGTATCATTACTAGTCATGATTTTCAATGCTCTTTTAGCAGGTTGCTCCTTTCCTACCGAATGGAAGGAAGCAATAGTTATAGGCATTCGCAAGCCCAAAAAACCCGCCAACCTTCCCTCCAGCTACAGACCCATCAGTCTTATTAGCAGTTTAGGGAAAATCTACGAGAGAATCGTTCTCAGTAGATTAAAGGAAATAGTCGAGGCAAAACAACTGTTCATCAACGAACAGTTCGGTTTTAGATCCCACCACTCGTCCATACACCAAGTTCACCGGCTTACCGAACATATTGCGAAATATAACGTCCGTAGATCGATTCTTAGCGACACGGCGGCCATTTTCTTAGACATCGCCAAAGCCTTCGACAAGGTCTGGCACAACGGCCTGCTCTTCAAGCTCCGTCGTATGGCTCTGCCAGACTCTCTCGTTCACATCATTCGGGAATACCTGTCGAATCGCACGTTCCGATATAAATTAGAAGGGACCCTA
>JAJHJA010001401.1:0-15507 GCA_021202915.1 Heliconius himera | reverse complement strand
TTTTTGTCCGTAAAGTAGTTCATTGTGTTTTTCTCTACATACCTGATATTGTAAAAATTGATCATTGCTATTGTAAACATGCATTTTTGTTTGCTTTTTCTTATACCGGTATGGTTCGCCAAATAACTTAACATAAAAAAAGTTTTTGCTAACGCATTACCCGGGTTCCTGCACAGGTGCGCGACATCCTGTCTTCGTCCGAACTCGTACTGCACATCTGCTTCTTTCATATTGTTATTAATGACATCTGAACTATTTCTAAACGTTTTTGATAGATGTAGGTATACGCGGAATACGGAGAATACGGTCTCTTTCTGTTCATTTAATTATTTAATATTTTCAATATCAAGTGAAAAGAACTATCTTTGAGAATCCTTCCGGAATTTCTCGTGAAAAATATGAAATTCTTCACGAGTTGAATTCCGCGACCCAGCAACAATGTCTTTGGTGTTTGAAATTTCAAATGGTTCGAAATTTTTGAGAGAATAGAAAAAGTTCTTATTATATAGTAATAATCAATTATGAATGAATAATTAATCAGTTTGAGTTATAATAGAACACCAAGTTAAATTTGTCTCAATATATAGATACTTAACTCTACAATTTCTGTAATCCTTCTCTCTATTTTTCTCTACAACTTCGAATTATCGAGTTTGCCGCCTTTAGGTTCGAGTTACCGCGTTTTTTTTGCACGACACTATGAAATTTGTTCGACTTACCAAGTGTATAAAATGTATTGATTTAATTCGAAATATAAAGAGATTTTCTAGGGAACTCGTGATAACTTAGAATTATACAAAGGTTCGAATATCGCAAGTTTGAATTAACAAGAGTGTATAACACTATAATAATACAACATATTGTGTAAGATACAATAAAAAAAATATTATTATGCTATTTAAATGCAAGAAAGATTATCAAACTATGCCATTTATTACTTCGACCTGTTGATTTAGTCCATTTCCCAGTCATTTGTGATTGTCGGGACCTCCTCGTCAGTTATTTCCGCATTGCCTGTCGACGCGACGGAAGGAAGCAATTCCAGATGCCAACTGGAGCGCTATTTCATATTCACTGTTAGCATTTCTTTGTAAAACATACAATAATCTGTGGTGGCATGAATTCAGTTACTTTAGTTATTTTATAACTTTTAGTTTATAACGTTAATATAGAAGATTTCATATATAAAGTCTAGGGAACCCTAGTAGAGTATTTAGTGAGCTTTTTCAATTTTAATACTGCAACAGTAATACTGTTTAATATTTGTTTAATATTGTAGTACAAAAAAAACAGCTGTATCCCGCACACAGCAGGGTGAGCGAAGAAATGGAAATATATATTTAAGTAAATATTTATTTATTTAAATTTATATTCCCTTTCTTCGCTTTGGTGTTGAGGCTAAGTGCGGCGTTGAGTTCTCCCACTCACATGCAATGCCTCCAGAATTCGGCAGAAAGTGGGGAACAGAGTGTCTTAACATTAGGTTCCCTGCTTACCCTGCTGTGTGCGGAGACGAAATCATCTTCTCGAGTGGGGATCGAGCCCATAATCAGTCGAGTTTACAATCACACTTAGTGCCGCTGCGCCACTACTGGCCTAGTACAAATATAAGTTTTAAATTATTTACGTAATAGTTGTTCTAAGGTATCTGTGCAGCTACTCTTAGATACGGTTAGTGTAATACGTAGGTAGGTACATATTACCTATATAACTAGCTAGGCCTAAATTAAACTAAGTCTAAATTAGCTAAAGACATAAAACAGCATAAAATCTAATGAACGATCGGCATTTCCTTATTGAAAACATCGCAAGCAAATAAGTATGCGAGTGCCAGACGTATTTACGATAGCAATACCAGTTTTTGCGCTCCGGTGCATACGCTGATCGCCTTCTAGATTAGTTTGCGATATATGTTTCGGTCGGCCTAAATTGTATCTTCAAATAGAAGCTGCTTTAAAGCTTTCGGTTTAATGTAAACTGTGACGCTCGGTGAAGTCGCCAGCAATTAAATGAAATTGAATGTTGATGAAGCTGGTAATGGCGTGAAATTTCATTTCAGGACTCGACGAGCTCATCACTTTCAAATATTTTATTTTAATTTTCCTTTAGAGTGTTAATTAAATAAATTCTATGTCTATGATTTCATAAATTAAATTATGTCGATAGCTACAAACCAAACTGGAACGTATAAGTATCTACATAGTAAGTAGTAGTAAAAATGGAAATCCGAACGTGCTACAAAAATAAACACGCGTTATATGCTATTTGGCATTGACGCTTTTAGTAATTCGTTTTGGGAGGTATTGAATCATAGCAATCGCTTATAAAAATTATATTGAATGTGTTGAAATAGAAGAATGAGTTTAATTTAGTTATGAATCAACTTTCAATATATGTATATACTTTATTGTTAAGACATGTTGTAAAATATATTATACGTTTACTATATCTAAATAAAAAATATTTATCAGCTTTACGCTTGTATTGCAGGGTAGGCAGAGGGAACCTAGTGTTAAGACACTCTGTTCTCCACTTTCTGCCCAATTCTGGAGGCATTGCCGAGCTTGTCCTCGACACCAGAGCGAAGAAATGGATATATATATTTAAGTAAATATTCCATCTCCTCGAGTGGGGATCGAACCCACAACCAGTCGGTTTTACAGTGACACTTTGTGCCCCTGCGCTACGAATGGGCCTAATCATTATCAATTCTGCCAAAACAAATATGTAATATAAATAATAGCTATCATTTAATGATTTTTATCATTTGATATTTAAAGTGCTTGTAGTAGTTTTATTAGTCAGTTTACTAAATTCAACAAATATTCACCCATCCTCCCTAACGCTCCAGATGGGCAACAATGCACCGATTGACGTCATAAAACTAATAGTTCACACATGCAGGTAGTATGCGTGGGAATGCTATGACGGAAGCTGCATCTTATGCGATTTTTATTTTTTAAATTAGTTTATCATTATTGATTTATGCATTATAAAGATAATGATCATTCTAATTTATTGGTCTTTTGTTTGCTCCAAATTATTATATTTTATTAACTAATATTTTTTTTATGAAGAATACATTAGGAAGTACCATTTGTGTTTATATACTTTAGTATACTTAATTTATGTCAGAACATAAATTAAGTATAGTAAAGGGTAGTAAGTAGTAGATACAAGTTGTCTGAAATAAGCTGTTATCTTTATAAATTTTAATGTTTTTATATTAAAATATTACGATAAAATAATGTAAAACAACAAAACTAACGTTATTGTGCTTTAAGACAATATAAGGTGATACTCGCTCATTTCTACTATTTATCAGGCCGAGTCTACATACATGAAGATGTTTTCTTTTCGAATATATTTTATAGCAATAAGAGTGTAATCTCGTGGGACAACAGTTATCTTTCAACCTTGAAATCAAATTTTTGATAAACTTACATAAAGATTTAATAACAGATAGAATCGAACAATTGATATTACCTATTGCTATAAATATAAGAATGTTTGTTAAATTTTAGATAAATTTTAAAATATAATGAGAAAAGTAAAGAAAGAGGTAACGACGCTCAGTTTTCTGAGATATCTAAAAAAATAGAGAAATAAAGAAATAAAAAAAACAACTATAAATAGACAAAACACCATTAAATATAAATTTTACTAATTATATATCTTTAACAAAAAATTGTATAAACTAAACATGGACATCGAACATATCATCCGTATATGTACATAATTATACATTACAGACAAGATTGTCTTTGTAATGATTTGATATAATAAAGCGGTCATATAATGGCGCGAGTGTAATGACATTCTTGTAGTCGAATCGACATTGCCTTATATGGTAGCAAAAATGAGTGTGATAAGATTATAAGCATCAAATACTCTGTTATCACTTTTGTCGGGTTGTAATCTCTATTTTGTTACGACATAGTAACGCGTGCTCGTTTTGTAAACTATGTATAATTATATATATCTATGTATAATTTGAATGACGATCAAAGGACTTGTTTTTATGTATTTAGGGCAAAATAAATTTTTAAACTTTCTATATTAACATGGCATAGATAAAAATAATTAAATATCCTCGAAAAAATATTTATTTTTCTATATAAATTATTATGTTAATATTAATTAAGTTAAGCCTCTAACCGTTTGCATTAACTAAATAAAAAAATATTTTCTTTCCAGAGGCAAAAATGTTCTCAATCAAAAGAGTGAACTACAAAAAGCACTTTCGAAACATAAAGAGAAGCAGCTCATGAATCAAATAAAGGAGCACAAGGAAACGCCAGGTAAGTTAATGTTTAAATACATTTGCTAGTATAATTATATATGTTATTTTTATCTTCACGCTGTATCCCGCACATAGCAGAGTAGGCAGAGGGAACTTGGGAACCTAGAGTTAAGACTTAAGACATCTTGTGTCCCTGCGCCACGACGGCCTCAATTATATCTATTCTCTGATTACACATATCATATCATTAATTTCTTTAAAAATATGCGAAGTTTAAAAACATCTCACATCATGAGGTGTAGGTATGATTAATCATTAAGTTTTAGATGGCGTAACGTGACGTGGTTATGTCAAAACGTAACTGTTAACCTCTGGCATTGCGTTTCATAATGGCTAAGGCTTCGTCGCAAGAATTGCTTAAACATTGTGCATTTTGTAATTATTTTTATATATTATGCACAGAGGCTATTAAAGCCACGCAAAATTAACAGTATTCAACGCGAAAAGTTTTCTATAGCAGAGTTGTATTAAATTTAAAATTGTATTATTTTCTCTTTATGTAGGAAATTTTAAAAATATGTGGTAAAATGAGCAAAGAAACTTATTTTGACGTACTAGATATAACGTATTTCATTCCATTTTTATTCTGTATTCATTCCGAGTCTCGTGAATAAATTATTTCAATATGGGATATTTAATAGGAATGACCGAGTTTTTCTGATGCTTTATCCTCTCACCCATATTCCGATATGTGCTAAATATTCTTTATTCTGTGCTTGAATGCTTTTATCAACATGACCATGTCTGTATTTTACCATATTTTTTTAAATAATATGTGATTTTGTTTAATTTAGAAATTACATCATTTAAGAAGGAACATTTAATTCAACAGTTTAGAAGCATTAAATTCAACATGTACAGTAGATAATTTCTAGAAAATAAAAGTAATCATAACAGACCAACAACACCTATTTTCCTAACCATTTTCGGAAATATTTGTAATTTATATGTTTTAAATTTAAAACATTGTAGCATTAAAATTTAATCTTTTATAATTTAAAAATTGTCATTATTTTTAAACGGCTTTGCGTCTCTGGATTTCTCAATATTTCACATAACACATCAATTTTTTTCTTCATATTTGGCGGCCACTCTGTCCGGTTCAGTGCAGGTGCATCGGGCGTTAACCCCTTCAATCATTATATTAGGGTTGCCGCTCGTGGCCGTTCGTTAAATTCCATATGCCTTACACCGTTTAGTTGGGAGGGTGAAAAAGTTTTTAAATCTACATGTACTATACTGAATGGATTCTATTGTTTTAAATTTATTTAGTGCACTATAAATGGTATAAAGATGCCAAATGGAAATACAGAATAAAATCGTGTTAATTTTTTTAGTGTCACGCTGTATCCTGCACACAACAGAGTAGGCATAGGTAACCAAGTGTTAAGACACTCCGTCTCCCATTTTCCGCCAAATTCTAAGAAAAGAATCCGAAGAAAATGGAAATATTAAAACATTTCATTTCCTCTAGTTGGAATCAAACCCCGTCTAATTACAGTCACACTTTGTGCCCCTGCGTCTTTCACATTGATCTCCGATAACCCTAGCATATGCATCTTTTGCGATCACATTTAATCCAATTGAACTCATTGAAATCTTGTTAAAAGAGAGCGCTCTGTTATTTCATTACCAAGAACGTAATCGTTTATCTCCTTACACAAAGTAATATTTAAATATTTTTAAATGTCTTAAAAACCATTCATCAACCACCATTGGCGCAAAGTGTGCTTGTAAATCGACTGGTTGTGGGTTCGATCCCCACTCGAGGAGATGAAATATTTATTTACATTTATATTTTCATTTCTTCGCTCTGGTGTCGAGAGGAAAGCGGCGTTGAGTTCCGCCACTCAACACGCAATACCTCCAGAAAATGACAGAAAGTGGGGAACGGAGTGTCTTAACACTAGGTTCCCTCTGCCTACCCTGCTGTGTGCGGGATCCAGCGTGAAGCTGATTTAATTTTAATTTTTATGAAAAAAAAAGATCAATAATGCTAGAAAATTATTAATGTTTCTAATTGGCCCCGGTCCTGGATGTCAATGACCATGGTTGTATGAAAGTGAATTGCTAACTTGTTTTACTCTTTCCATTGGCGGATTACCAGGGATATTAACGCGGATAAATAATAAATTGCTTTGAAAGCTAATCCAACTACACAATTTACTTGACGTGTAATTTAATTTAAAATATACTTCTATTGTGTATTATTATGTTAGTTTCAAATGACGAACAGTTGATTGCAAATACGTAGGTATATTACAGTACGGTCAACAAGTCGAGGCCGCTCTGTTGTTAGGTTTTCTGATCTTGCGCTTTGTTCACTCGGGAAGAAAATAATCAAAAGCAAGTAAAATCCTAAAATCAAATCTGCACAGACATCTATAGCTAACTTCAGAGCGGCCACGACTTATTGACCGTACTGTTTTTTATATAGCCGTTGTTTTTAAAACGTTTATATACCTTTTCTAGAAAAAACGTGAGAAAATATATTTTATATTAAATTTATCATTCTACAAAGTTTATTTTCAAGGTTTTTGAGTAGGTACCTATGATAATTATAAAACCGGTGTAGATGTAAGTAATAATTTAATGAACTCCTAAATAGGTTGGGTAATACCAGTTTTACAAATGATAATTATATTATTTTAAAAAGAATACCATTAGCTTACACAGTATGTAAATTGTTTTATCACCTTTTCCAACAAATAAGTTTTTAGTTGAAAATGTATACGAAGATAATTATATTTTTATTAATAACAATATTAGTATTATATATTTGTTAAAAAGTAAATATAAGTAGCGTTTAGTAGAGTGTAGTGGACAAGTTCACAATTTATCTATTTGTTTTGCCCTCAAAGTATTTCAAATCGTTGATATTATTTCTTAATCAACCATATTATCTATTATTAATACAATTATGTCTCATCATCAATTTGAATATGTCCCCAATGGCCACAGCGCCACACCATCTGAATGTAAACGCGGTTGTGGGTTCGATTCCTAATCGAGAAATGAATTATTTTCGTCTCCACTCTGATACCAACACAAACCGTCGAGTTCCACCACTCACCGTGCAATGTCTCAATGATTTTAGGTGGTGAGTGCGGAAAAGAATGTCTTAATGCAATCGGGAAGCCTATCCCGATAGGCTTTAATCTAGGCTTTCACGATGCTTAAAAAGATTATGCTATTAATTACAGAACTAGAAAGGGCAATAGCAGAACGAGCGCGGCGCCTCGAACAGGCGGAGCAAGGCTCGGAGGAAATGGAGCCAGGAACAAATCCTACGTTACAAGAGGTCCGCGCCCGATTAAGACACGCGGCACCCGCGGCCTCAGCGCATTAAGTATCGTTTAACATTTTACATTTTATCATTAAAAACCGATTTATATTTTTCCTAATATGATATTAAAATAGATATTTGATGTAGAAAATAATTACTTATTGAAATATTATGGGTATCATATTCTTGTTGTTATCTTTAGAGTTTGTTAACGTAAATTTCAGGTTTGTATGATTCCTGCAATTATTTATTATATAACGTGTTTTGCTGTATGAATTCGGTTTTTAGTGATAAGAGCAAAATATAAAATCAATCCACTATCGATAGTCGATAATCACAAATGTATTGTCGTTTTGAAATTGTTTGCTTCATATCAGTTTAAAATACATTTCACAAATGAAAATTCAAATACAGGTTTTGAACGACCTTACAGGAAATAATGTATTTGATGAGCGTGAGAAAGATAAAGTAGAAAAACAAGAAAAGCTTGTTATAATTGTTGAAATTCTAAATCATTTCTGATTCAAATGATTCTAGAGTCAACTATTTAAAGTTATCTCGATGCTCGAAGTAAATAGATTGTTACTAACGCCATCTATTGTGATATCCTAGAAAGTGGTCATATTTTCATAAGTCATAACAGATGTCGCTAATACTAGGGGTAAACCAATGTTGCCATTGCCCACTGACAGATTGTCTGATTTAAAAAAAAATACAATTTTGATATGAAATGTTAACTTTGGGCTATTTAAGTTCGGTTATAATTTTCTAGATGGCTCTGTGATTATTTTATAGTGAAATTAAAATTGACTGATTGGAACTATTTCAAAATGTTTGTTTGCAGATTTTTATAATAGCGTCTTAAGGATTTACTTATGTTAAGTATAAAATATTTTTTTATTTTATTTACCAAGACTTTTGATCGATTCTGACTTCTTGGCCAATTAACCTGTGCGTAAACAACCGTTTACTTTTTAAAGACTTATTTCTTTGCTACTTAATTTTTGACTAAAAATTGTTGACACTCTTTAGATAAATATTTGGTAACTTGCACATGTTTCTTCATTTTTATAATAATTGCATTTAGAATTTGTAAGTGGGCAATAGCTATATTTGGTAGAATCAGGTGAACGAAATAATTAAGCTGATTTTTTTGCAGTCTAATTGGGGATAGATAGAGGGCGCTTTGAACGCAAAGCTTGCATAGTTCGCGAGGCTTAAGCTTAGCTTTGCTTTTGTATGAGTGATAAAACTGGAGCCTAAAAAATAACTTTTAAAAATGAAAGTTTATTCTTAGAAATCAGTTAAACAAATCCAACTTAAAAATATACCAATACTAAACTTATGTTCTTAATATTTAATCGAACATAAAAATTAAATATGTGACGCTGCTGTCACTAAAACCGATTAGGTTGTTCAAAAATATTAAAAGCCGATTTTAGCCAAGTGTCGTTACACCTACACTATACTATACATGAACACTCACACAAGTGCAAAGTCGAGTTTAAACTTCGCGGACTGCAATTATTTGATTAATTATTATTTGTGTATAGTTAGATAGGCATTTGGTGTTTATTGTTTGTCATTGAAGCTAAGTCACTAAAAGTGTCACAAAAATATAATTTTTATATTGACGATTTTATTGTGTATGGTAGTTTATAGTTGTATATGATTATTTAATGTTTTGGTATATTTCTTTTACCTATTAATTGTATTGTATTTTGTATGTGTTCGTTACCGTCTATGATTTGATGATCATAAAAATATCAATATATACTTAAGTCTAATATTGAAAATACTAGAATGTTATTAATATTAAATAGACATATTTTTGTCTGTACTATTTTATAATACCGTTTCTTTAAGAATCTATTGATATTTTTATAATTAATCTGTGTTGATTTTATTCATTTAAACTGATAACATAATTTATTTAAATAAACATTGACTGAGGAATGGACTGCGTGAGCTATAAACATAAGGGTATCGTTGTCTTCAAGAAAAAAACATATTTTTCTAAACTTTTTAAAGTTACACTAACATTTTTCATCATCGAAATCGTAAGTTTACTATTCTTGTAACGCACCTTTATCATTCTGTAGATTTGTCTGTCACTAAAATAGGTATCATCATACATTTCTTAGGAACTAACTTTATATCAAGAATTACTTATAGAAAGTAGTTAGATGTTGAAAGTTACATTATGGCTTAGGTTTAGAGGTAAGTAAAGTTTATTATATTACGTATTTACTACAAAAGTAGAGTTCTTATGAAAACTAGCGGATTTACGTACATACAGAATTATTCCCATTTAAATTTTAAATGTTTACTCCCATATAGCTGTCCAGTTGATAATTTTTATCAAAGTGTTCATGAAAGTGATAGAAATGAAAGATATTTTTGTATTTTTATGTAAAACCTATAGAGCCTATTTGTCTAAAATATCTAATAGTAAGTAGTTCCCATGAAAAGCAATAAATTTTCATACAGAGTTGCTGGAATTTGTATTTTATATGCATATGATATTTACATTTTCTTAGATATTTCTATTTATATTTAATTATTTGATATATTAGTATAATTTGTTATTTCTTACTTTAAATCACGTTTATTTGTATTTAGAGCAATAATTTTAAAATGTGACTGCAACTTCTGTATGGATATTGATTATATGTCTTATGAATATTTATAACATTACAGAATCTCTAATACAATTACAACTTAAAATACAATTTCTTTCTAGTCTATTACCTCTAATTAAATGAGTGTCTTTGAAGTGAATTCATCAATCCTTAAAACCATCACATATTTTATAAAGCGATTTCTTTCGATTTATTTAATATAGGAAAAGAGAAAATATAGGACAACTAAGGAACTTTAGTTTTTTCAAAGAAAAATGTTCTCCAATGTGCCTATAGATATTGTTGATTATTTTCAAAAAAATGTATGTATATAAGAGTCATTTATAGGATGATGAGTCTCACTAAAACAAACAACCACTCGTTATTTGTTTCACTTCCGAACAAACATGTCTTCTTCTTATCGTTTATTTTGTTATATTAATATGAATTAGTACAAACAAAATGTCTTCTATATGAAGAATAGCTTCGGCTTAAAAGCTGTGTGTCGTGGCCATTTTAAGTTTGATATTGTGACTAATCTAGTGTTAAGTGATTTAATTCTTCATAAAGTTTACAAAAATGTATCAAAGTTTGATAATTTACATAGAACAATAAAAGTGTTTTAGCACTCGAGTGTTTTGCATTTACCACTTTCCTATATCCATTTTTTTATATTATACTCGTAAACCTTATATTTAATTTATAATGCTTTTTCACTTTATCGTAAAGTAATGTTTATTCACTATGTTCAGGTAGGTATTATTATAATTATGAAGTTTCAATCATAAATAATTAAATTACAAAATTTCATCTTACTTTGTTTTTTTTTTGGGAAAATTTAATTGAATCGCTCCATGATTATCTCTATATTTATCACTTGCTTGTGTAGCAATAGTTGATGTACAAATACATATAAAATTATGTTAATCGTAATAAATGTTAAGTTACATTGTTAACTTAACATTGGGCAAAAAAATATACTTCATAGGAAGTCAACATCGATCGTGATATTTAAACACACGTAATGTCATGCATTATTTAAACAAATTAATCGCTATTAGCAAACAATGATAATGATCGGGGGGAAAATTGTCGGGTTCGCGAAGCGTAAACGCTTTCGTTTTCGCAGGACAGAGTCACGTCAGTGGTTAGTTTTACACCCCGGGCACGGACCAAGCCCGCGCTCTGTTCTAATAGCTCAGTCGCCTCTCGGACACCTATTACCATCCACGCCTTCGGAAAATGTTATAGCGCGGTTTTGCATCAGTGATCATGTATATCAAGTTTATCTGTGTGGCTCTCGTCTCATTTGCTATAGTTCAGGATGCATATGGAAAGAAATCAAAAAAGAAACGAATTAATAATGATGACAGTGAATCGACACCACAGCCCAATGTTCTAACGTATTCGACGTTTGGTTTTAATGATGTTGGATCTTATGACGGTTTCGTTCCAAGCTCTCCAGATTTTGCAAATTACCTTACAAAATCTCAGGAATCCTCAACGCGGCTTTACGCACCGGCATTCCCCTCGGCAATAGACACGACGGGTTTGGGCAGTTACTACGATCCACAGCCGAACACGGGACCATTAAATGTGAATAGCGATGTTACGGGCAACGGGAATCCTTATCAGGGAGTATCGATTAATTTTTTCACATCTCCAAATCTTGACGTTCGCAGTGAAGACATAGAAATAACGGAAACACACGATTCAAATACAGATGATATAAATTCACCTATATATGGAGCTAAATTAAGTTCTAAAAGTAAGAATAAACATTTAAATAATTTTAATAGAACAGAATTTAATATATTTGATAGTGTATCATCAGTCATAAATGATAATACAGCTAATATTAATAATATAAATAATTATCCGAGGATACCCACTGCTCCTTCGGCAATCGAAACCAATAAAATTGTATCTTCGAAAATAAATCCTTCAAATTCTTTAAAATTCACTAAATTTGTTGATTTTACTGATGTTAAGAATTACTATCCAACAAGCGTAGAGAGTAGATATCAAGAGTCTATGCAAAAACCAATCGTCGTTGAGCCGATCTCAAACAATGAAGGCGACAATAATTATGAATCTTTCCACAATAGTCCTAATAATGAACAAAAAGTAGAACAAACATATAAAAATAAGCTTAGATTTGTTAATGATCAATTAAAGTATGTAAAAGATGTGAAGAATTTAAAAAACGACGAAATACAAAATAGTAACACCAAACGACCAAAAATATATCTTAAACCAAACACTTTTAATAGTGATATTAAAGAAAATATAAAGACGAGACCAGTGACCAATAATAACGAGCGCAAGAGGTTGCGAAATCCAATGAAGGGATATGAATATGCAACCAATTACAGCACTACGAGTTTCAAATATGATTATGAACCTAAAAGACCTTTCAACACCAGTATCGATGAAATTTCACCTGCTAGCAGCAATCTAGAATTCGTAGATTTTAAGCTACCCGAGAAAGAATTTTCTGGTTTTAAAAATATACATGACATTAAATCTTATGATATTGATAATCTTGATATACTTTCTGGTAACTATCAAAATAAGTATAAATTATCTGAAGATCATTTAAATTCTTTCAAAAATTTGTATACAACCGTTCCTAGTGCGACATCTCAATGGGGAAATATTTTTAAGAATTCCGAATTTTCATCATATAAAAGTAATCCAATCAAGTCTTATTTTAATGATGACTCTTCAGATGACATCATCTATGTTCCGAAAAAACAAAAAAATAAATTCGGAAAGAATACTGATTTTAAAATAAACGATTTCTCAATTTCAAATAATTTTAAACCATATAAAATCAATAATAACAAACAGGAATACGAATGGCCAAAAGATTTCTTCAATACTAGATTTAAATCAGAAGAGGATTTGTTGGGACTGCGAAACCAAGATACCGCGTATCCTTATCAACCCACTTTCAAACCAAGTTATAGTGATTTCGCAGAAGAAATTGATTACAAAAAGTTAGCGCAAAAGTGGAAAAACAATTATTTAAAATCAAAATATAGAGATGCTGCTCATCGTGAATATGAGAGTTACGCTTCAGAGACGAAACCCGTCCATGTGCCCCTTCCAAAGCCATATCCGGTAAGTATTTGTAAGACATCTTTCAATGTTAGAATTACTGTGTGCACTGGCTTGGAATTTTTCTATTGCCTGATCATCATTTATGTAATTAATCAATAAAAAACTGTGGAATGGAATGCGGATCGAGTAAGTAAAATTCTCGCGTCTCGCACTATTTTCCTCGTCAGCTCGTGGATAGTAAGACGACTCGCTCATGTGACTACGTTTAGTAGGTGAAAACTGGAAACTAAACACCATATTCTCGATTTGTTAACATATCACGTTTCAATAGTTTATAGCGTTCTTATTTATTTTGCATTCACAAACTTAGATAAACATTTATCCTAACCCAATATAAATTGTAGTTTTATGTCTTAAATAATAGCTAGAAGAATTTTTGTGAAAAAATATATATATTCAAAACTTATAATAGATACTGAGACCTAAATAAAGTACCTACTTATTTGTAACTTCTGAGATAGCAATGACATAGCTGGATAAGTTGTTGAATGGCGGTTACGGTACATTAATTTTCTTCATAATTTTAGTGTGCAGAATGAAAGCTAAATATATATTTATTTATGCAATCAAATATTCGTATAAATTTAATATTACATGAGCGTGTTTCGTCTTATTTTGAGAAAACAAAAAAAACAAAAAGATAAAAAAATTGTGATTAAATATCATTGAGGAAATGACATATATATATATAAATACATAATACATTGTATATTCGACATATTAAGGAACATGAAATGGTTTACGCGTCATTTAGTTACGGCTATTAAGCCAATTTCTCACTGATTAGCTAGCAAATTTGCATGTTTTAACACTACACTTATGCACATGCGGTGGTTTAATAGATTTTTTTTTGTTTTAAGAGGGAAACGGTATTGCACACGTTGTATATTCTTCCGTTTCATCATGGATTTCAGATAGAGATTCCGCATCCCGTAATAGTTCCGGTACCGCAGCCTTATCCCGTTAAGGTACCGATACCAAAACCTGTCGCAGTACCGGTTATTCGGGAGTTAACTGTGCCCATCGAGAAGCCAGTGCCGTACCCGGTCATCAAAAAGGTCCCTTATCCCATAGAGAAGCTCGTTCCTGTACCTGTTGAGAAACAGGTGCGTTCTCTTGTAACGTTGTAGGCTTTTATTTGTTTACAGTACTAATATATTTTTTTTGCATAATTTGTTGCAAATATTTATTTGCAAAGATTGTCTTTTTTATTTAATTTTTAATATCCAATAATGTTTATTTATATATATACAATTGTATTTAAATGTTTATGTATAATAATGTAAAATATTTGTTATATGCACCAGCACACTAATTAAGAATTGCTAGCACATGTTAGACACTTGTAGTAATTGGTTATCACATCTTTTGTTATCTTATATTCTGTACAAAAATGGCATAGTTGCATGCGAATATGCATACCATTATGTGCATTACGTGTATAAGTATTTAAAAATAAAGCAACGACAACTTTTCTTTTATTGAACGTGGTTCATTGAAATGGAAAGTAAGGTAGAGTAGTATTAGAAATTAAAGTGCGTACATTAAATAATTTATGAGGTAACTCTTTGTTTTGGATTTATTTTTACGGTTTTCTGGTTCTCACACGATTTCATTAATTCCCAGGTCCACGTCCCAGTAATTAAACCATACCCAGTACATATTCCACAAATAAGGCCAGTTTTTCATCACACAAAAACGCATGATTACGACGAATCAGATGTTGATGAAGATGAATATGCTCCTCGACCAGATACCAAGAGGCCGGTTTATAAACGACCAAAAACGTAAAGTACAACCTTATACGTAGTACCTGTTAATTTGCCTATATATATTTTTAATAATATGCATATTTGTATGTGATTTCTGGTACCGATATTAGTTTTAATATTTTTTTTGGAAACTTTAAAAGTAATAAGAACACTTTATTACATAATATATTAAAAAAATAAATATTTCTGAAACTTTATTTAATAAATTGTATCTATACTAATTTTAATTTACAGTTCATATAATCGGCCACGGTCACCATCGAGGAGGCCTTCACGCACGACATATCAAGATCGTGTCAAAAAACGGGTTCCAAGCAGGAGACCTGGACACTACGACCAAAGGCCCCGACGTCCTTACCAATCAGAACATCGGCCACACAGGCATCGCGATGTAGAAGA
>JAJHJA010001400.1:0-51037 GCA_021202915.1 Heliconius himera | reverse complement strand
TAACAAACACAGCGTTTTCGATATGGTTGAGTCTTATCTCAGCGTTATACGTTGTCATTGTGGCGTACACGTTCCTATTATTGGATGATGGTAAATTATAATCTACTAATAAATATCTTTTATTGTTCGATAAAAAAAACCATTTTACGTATTATATGTTATTAAACTATTTTAGGAACAACGAAATCGGGCAACGTCGGCCTGGCTATCAGTCAAGGCCTTATATTGGTGAACATGGTAAATTATGGGATAAAACAAGCCACGGAAGTCATATCACAGATGACAAGCGTGGAGCGTGTGGTTCAGTTCACAGATCTACCTCAGGAGAAGAGGGACGGGCCTCCGCCGCCTAGTGGCTGGCCACAGCGAGCTCGCTTAGTCTTCAAGGATCTATATCTCAGATATGATAGAGAATCTGAGCCGGTACTTAAGAATCTCAACATCGTCATTGAAAGTGGATGGAAGGTGAGTGTTGCAAGCAATATCCCCTTATCTATTAAAAACACTACACTTTAGTAAGTAGGGTACGGTCTGTACAGTACCTACACCTTTATTTGTACAATAGCGGAGGGAGACAGAGCGAAGGGCGCGCCATATTGATTTTTTTAAGGGGTGATGTAATTCTCCAGAAAGTTTTATCATTTTAATATTTAGTTAAATATTACATCGTTACATTTTAAATACACTCAATACTTAAAGAAATAATTATGTAATAAAATATAGATATTATGTAATATTTATTATATTACAAGCGATTGTTTTAATATTAGATGTGGATACCGCAAGTCACCGTGTCATGACATGTATAAAATTTTTATTATCGGCGAAATATATTTTGTCCTCATAGGAGTAATAGACGAAAATAAAATAGTACCAAAGGTACTCTGTCATATTCTCGCTATCTAACTAAATCATCACAGATTTGAATCAAAGAAAAGTATTGCTATTTGAGTGATAACGGCAATCGATCTATCAAGATATATATATTTTTTGTATATTAGATATCTTCTATATACAGACATAATTATTAATTATTATTATTATTAGGTTGGAGTGGTTGGACGAACCGGAGCTGGTAAATCGTCGCTCATATCGGCCCTCTTCCGTCTGGCGCCGATCGATGGCCATGTGATCATTGATGATGTAGATACTGGCGAAATATCTTTGGAGGTAATTTATTATTAAAATCAAAACAGCTTCACGCTGTATCCCGCACACAGCAGGATAGGCAGAGGGAACCTAGTGTTAAGACACTCCATTATCCACTTTCCGCCGAGTTCTGGAAGCATTGCTTGTTGAGTGGTGGAACTCAACGCTACGCTTTACTTTGACACCAGAGCGAAGAAATTAAAATTTATAAATAAATATTTCATTTCCTCGAATAGGGTTCGAACCCACAACCAGTCGATTACAGTCACACTGCCCCTTTGTGCCCCTGCGCCACGACTGGCCTCTATTATTATTTATTATCGTTTGTTTTTTATTAAATTAAATATGTCATAATTGTGTTTTATAAATTATCTTATCTTAGTTTCATTAAAGTACTGGACTGACTTTGATTACTCGAAAGTTTGACTGGTGTAGCATAAAATGCATGTGTAAATGTATAAGTTATAAAGTAGGAAGTCGTTACGTAGGGGCACAAGCGATTGTAAACGCGACAGGTTGTGAGTTCGATTCCCACTCAAGGAAATGAAATATTTCTTCGGTACGGTAACGAGTGGTCGAGTGCCACCACTTGACTGACAAGTGGTGTCAATACCTCCAGAATTCAAGAACGACGTCCCTACTACGGTTCCCAGGTTCCCTCTGCCTACTGTGCATTAAGCGTAAAAAAAAATATAACACTATAACTAATTAGTAGTAAGTTTGTTTATTAAATAAATACGTACGCTGTGTGTATACTATCATTGTAATAATAACAGTAATTTAAATAATTAACTAGTTCTTCGTAAAACGCGACTATGATATAAGTTATGTTTTAAAAGTTTGAAAGATGAAATATTTTAATTATTATTTTAACAAACTAAAAAAGAACAGGAAATTAGGATACTAAATCGTAAATCATCTATTAGGTAGCCATTTGTGTCCTCTTAAATATTTTATTATATATTTATATGTAAATGTGGTAATTATGTAAATGAGTTATGTGTTAATCTATAAAAGTTATAGATTTAGAAAATTATTAAAACAATAAGCTTCGCGACAAATTTCGATTCTGTTCTAGAAATATTAGCTCTCACAGTGATAATATTTCTATTAATGAAAGAGAAAGTATTATACTTTCTTATGGTTTATATTAACTAAAATCTGCTGACTTTTAAAATAATGCGTATATTTATAACAGTGATTCTCAACCTTTTTTTTGTTACGGCACATATTTAACGATTTCAAAATTTGGCGGCACACAAAGACAAATTATTTACTACAACACATTGCATAAATAGTTTATGACAAAAATTTTAAATATACGAATTTATTTTTTTGTAGATTTAAATATTTTTATTCATGTTAAAAATATTTTTCTTTTTAAATGATACAATTTAATTATGTTAACATTATTATATACTAGCGGCCTGCCCGCGGCTTTGCCCGCTTGAATTAGATGATTATTCATTTAAGAAATAGAGATATTACAAACAGCCTTCATTATTAATTTATTTATTTGGATAAGTATTCACTATATTCTTTGTAAAATAACTTATATTAGCTCCTGTACAGTTTTTAAATTAATCACATATTTTAAGTAAATATATAATTGGTATACAGAATATACATAGAAAGCACGTTATTAGGCATTTTTATATAATCTATGAAATAATCAATATTTTCGGTCAAGTTCAAGTCGTACTCATGACCCGAGAGTTTCTTACCAGCTTCAAGAATGGAGATACATCAAAAGAATTATTAAAGTTGTCATTTTGTATCAAATTAAGTACAGATTAAAACTTTTACCTAATAGTTTTTTTCTGTGACACAAATACAAAAAGTTGTCAATTTTTGAAAAATTTTGGAATTTTCCTTTATACGTGCCGTAAGTTTTAACTTCTTAACAAATTTAGTTATTGTGTATCAACGGGATGCATAAACCCTCATAGTTTATCGTCATTTGATTGCGATGATTTAGAAGATAGATTTTTTTGTGCTCTAAGGGAATATAGACTTGAACATTGAGGTATCTAACCTTTAAGCGATCTTGTACAAAATACTCTTGACAGACGGACAGACTGACAAACAACAAAGTTATCTTAAAAGGATTTTGAGGTGTTTTTGTACCCTAAAATACCCTTGGCACATACATACATGCAACATACAGGTGCAATAGTGCAATGCCGTTACGTATCGCTTGTAAGTTATGAAATAATACTGCGGGATATTTTTATTAACAGTGTCAGAGCATTTTTTTCTTGAGAGATTTTTTTTTTAGTTTGTTCCCATAAGTTATTTTTTTATACGTTTTTTAAAAAAATATTAATAACATAAACGAACGAACGGACTGAAGAACATATTCAAAACATTTCTTTGAATATGAAATCATTTTTTATCACTGTGTTAAATAATTACGAATTAAGCTAGACTGTAACGAAGGTAATTTTCGCCATCTATTGGACTTACAATTGAACTGTAACCATTCGAACATTGTTAGAAAAATACTACTATGTTTATGTTAAATTTATTATAAGTATAGATTACACTTACACGACGAAATTAACGTTTAGCAAATAATAACTCAACAATATGTTTTATGCGTTATCAACATTCATTATCATATGTAGTCAATAGATATCATTGCGTATGTTTCTTTTTTTTTTCATATATAAATATCTTTAAAACTTTAAGTACATTATTTTTAGAAAGAGTGTAGCAGTAACCTTTCCAAACTATATTTTTTTTATGCAAAGTGCCATCTATTTAGATGCGCCGTTTATTTAAATGCGCCATCTATTTAGGTTTAAAATTAAGGACAGTTTAAAAATGCTGTTTTTATGTTAAATTTCACCTAACATAAAATTATATTAACCGAAAACGATGTTGTGTTAAAGTATTCAAATTATTGATATTCCTCCCGTCGTAATTAGTGTTTAACTCCACAGAACGTTTTTTGCGTTATCAAGATTCATTAGTACCTACTATTAGTCAATAGATAGCGTTCTTGTATCGATTTTTTACTATCTCAAATATAAACTTCTTGAAAACTTAAATACTTATATCTTTAGTATTAAAATGATTAATATTCTTTAGTATTAAAATGATTAATATTCCTCCCGTCGTAATTAGTGTTTAACTCCACAGAACGTTTTTAGCGTTATCAAGATTCGTTAGTACCTACTATTAGTCAATAGATAGCGTTCTTGTATCGATTTTTACTATCTCAAATATAAACTTTTTGAAAACTTAAATACTTATATCTTTTGATAGAGTGAAGCGATTACAATGAAATAAACACTAAAAGCTACTTTGATTTATTTGTAATTTTTATGTATAAAAGTTGCTTAAATTTATTGTGTACTTTTTACGTGATACGTGTTCACGTAAACAGACAAACAGATAAACAGACAAACAGACAAAAAATCCAAAAATGTTGGAAATGGATTCTGTTAATTATCCTTTAACACCCTGGCTAATTTTTTTTTTTTAATATTTTCAATGTACAGAAACGACTTTTCTACAGATTTATTATAAGTATAGATTTGCCAAATTTGGCGGCACATAAAAGTGCCACGGCACAGTGGTTGAGAATCACAGATTTATAATAATAATATACATTTGGGTTCCTTATTCATATAAATTTTAAGTACCAATGCCAAAATTTTATTATTTTCTATTTGTAAAAGTATAAAAAAGTGTGAGATATTACCTTTTTAATGATTTCTGACATCATTTATTTACCTGCTTGAAATGTCTATAAAGTAATTAATAACGAGAATTATTATAATATATTTACTTAAGTTTCATACGAGTATATTGAAAATTTCAGAAGAGAAAATTTGAGATTTTTTTTTGTTGAATGCAAGGTATTCAACAAAAAAAATGGTTACAAAGTAAGATGACTGTGTACCTAAAATCAACTTCACGCTGTATTCCTGTTTGATTTCCTCGCTCTGTTAATGACGCATAGCGCGGCGTTGGAGATCCACCAGTGAACACGCATGCCTGCAGTATTCGGGGGAAAGTGGGGGACGGAAGTGTCTTAATGAGAATGGCGTTTCTTAACATTAGGTTCCCAGGTTGGTTGTGCCAACCCTGCCATGTGCGAGATGCAGTGTGAACCAAAAAAAATGTTTAAAGATTTATCAAAGAATCCACTTTCAGCACACATACGCACATTCTTACCTATATCGGTTAAAACAGAAACTATATAGCCCAGATCTAAGGGCCCCTCAGACCTACGTCATTTTAGCAAAGCTGAAATTTTGAAGCCGTCGTAGCTCTGGAGCACAAGCGTGCTCCTGTAATGCGATGTTTGTGAGTTCGATTTCCATTCGGGGAGATTATTTATTACTATATTCTCACTTCGCATTGGTTTGCATTGGTTGGTTCATTTGTTTCAAGACGAAAAGTGCGGCGTTGAGTTTCACCACTCAACACGTAATGCATCTAAAAATTTGGCGGAAAGTTAGGAATGGAGTGTGTTAACACTAGGTTCCCTTTGCCTTGCCCTGCTGTATGCGGTATACAGCGTGAAAAAAAAACCATTGTGTGCAATTAGACACAATTCAACTGCGACACAATGGCGTCGCTTGTCAACGACGCCAGAGTAAATTATAAAGTAAATTTACTCTTGAAATCATACAAAGCAATCAAATCATAAAACAATCAGTTATGTCATATATTATTAAATTGATTCTTGGCATTGTTTTATTTTCAATACGTAATTTTATTGCAATATAAATGTTTTAGCTTCACGCTGTATCCCGCACACAGCAGAGTAGGCAGAGGGAACCTAGTGTTAAGACACTCCGTTCCCCACTTTCTGCCGGATTCTGGAGGCATTGCGTGTTGAGTGGCAGAACTCAACGCCGCGCTTAACCTCGACACCAGAGCGAAGAAATGGAAATATAAATTTAAGTAAATATTTCATCTCCTCGCGTGGGGATCGAACCCACAACCAGTCGGTTTTGCAGTCACACCTCGTGCCGCTGCGCCACGACCGGCCTCACTAAATGTTTTAAATTATAGTATAATATTTTTTATTTGTAGCAATTAAGATCAAAGATTTCCATCATTCCACAAGAACCGGTACTATTCTCGGCGAGCTTGAGGTACAATTTGGATCCGTTTGACAAGTATTCGGATGCCGAAATATGGAGCGCACTGGAACAGGTAATTTTTTGATACAGTTATTTAATATATATATATATCTATATATAAGTAAATTTTTTTACAACTACAAAGATTAACAAATATATTTTAATTGACTTGATTTATACTGTAGTCAAATTGATTATAATATGATAATATTAATTGCGCAAGTATAGCCAATTGTTTTAATTTCACTTGAGAAATACCACTTACAAAACGTTCAATATTGACTTGGGAACTGATCGTAAAAGCATTGCTGAGTCGAAACTTAGGTTGTAACTTTATTGTAGTCGTAATTCTCTAATTTAGTTATGTAATATGGCCTCACTATTATTTCATTTCTATGCAGTAACACTTTATTGATTTCAGTCTTATTTAACTAAATATTACTATTTGCTTTTTTATAATCAAGCTATATTGTAAATATATGTATAAGTACTTAATAAATTCGTTTACAAGAATAGCAGTGTAGATGACTTACTAAAATGTAATAAGTTTTTTTTTGTTCTCTATTTCTTACTATAAAGTGAATGTAAATATCGAGCTTTGAACGTGACAATTGAGCAAAGATCACTTGCCTATATCCAATGGTATGTAAACAATTTCCTGCGTAGCACCATTTTACGAGTCACTATTTTCTACCCAGCTCGTAGGCGGAGAAAATAGAAGAAAATAGTGTTTCGACACTGTGTGACATAAACGTTGCGTGTTAAGTGGCGGAACTAGCGCTTTGCCTTTTGTCAGCGCTGGGGAAATGAAAGCAATTCACTTTCCGGTGTAAAGATTGAGAGAGAAGAATTGCTAAGTTATAGTGTGGTACGTGCAGGTGGAGCTGAAGCAGAGCGTGACGTCGCTGTCGTCGGGCGTGGAGGCGGGCGGCGCCAACTACAGCGCGGGGCAGCGCCAGCTGCTGTGCCTGGCGCGCGCCGCGCTCGCGCGCAACCGCCTGCTCGTGCTCGACGAGGCCACCGCCAACGTCGACCCCAAGTAAATACACACATTTTTTTTATCTATTTCTCACAATGGTATCTATGAGAAAATCACATAAGTTTAAAATTTGCATTAACTATGTGCGCTACAAATAGATGAATAACTCAATATTACGCTAACCGATTCCGATGATTTTTTTCTTTTATTTGAAAGAGTACACTTCAAAGATATTTTGTGAAAGTTTGCTTTTGCTTGTTTTAGCTTCTGATTATGGAATCCGGTTAAAATCGAACAGGTTTGTTTTTTTTTGGTAAAAAATATAATTGTACTGTAATAGTTGGGAGAGTAGGGAAAAACATTGTTAAAATTGGTGTCAAAAATACTTATTTAGAAAACGTATATGTAACGTAACGTAATTTGAATGTAGCGAGACTCGAACCCGCACCTCCTGGAAACCACCACTACTTTTCATTCCTAAGTGTGGAATAACACTTTAAAAATGTTCAAAAATATTGGTGTCAGAAGTTAGATTCCTCATCGTTGCATTTCTTTTCAACCGACGTCAAAAAAGGGAGAAGTTTCTAATTAACCCGAATATTTTTTATGTATGTTCACGTCAATATGCCAAAATGTTAATTTGCACAAAAATAATACTTAATTATAAAGTTTTACGTAGGACAACCACTACCTACTCGTTTGAGAAGCATCCTCTTAAGACCTACCCATCACTTAAAATTGTAAAATAAATTAATTTTTAACAAAAAAAAACCGACTTCAAACAAAGAACTAAAAAGTAAAAAATAATTTTACATAAAAAAACACGGTAAAACGTACCTTGATTGTGTTAAACAAAAGTAATTTAAAAAAGATTTTATCATTTTGAAGTCGGTGTCAAGTAAAACAAACACGCTTAGTAATTTGATTGATAGCATTGTCGTAAGGTAAGGCAAGCAAGGTAAGCTTGACACCGACTTCAAAATTATAAAATTAACGCCTTTACACGTTTTATTAATAAGTATTTTTATTTCAAGATATTGCTACAAAACTCTCAATGAGCATTTAGATTTTAGTTTCATTCATTTAAAAAATTAAATAAATTCTTTTGATTTCAAAAATACATTGAAAGGAATATACAAAGAGAAAAAACATTAGGTAATCTCGTTTTTAAGTCCTACCTATTTTAAAGACTTGCTACATTTACATTGCTCTTTAATCTGGAATATGTTATTTATGAGGCCAGTCGTGGCGCAGTGGCACAAAGTGTGACTGTAAAACCGATTGATTGTGGGTTCGATCCCCACTCGAGGAGATGAAATATTTACTTAAATTTATATTTCCATTTCTTCGCTCTGGTGTCGAGGCAAAGCGCGGCGTTGAGTTCTGCCACTCAACACGCAATGCCTCCAGATTTCGGCAGAAAGTTCCCTCTGCCTACCCTGCTGTATGCGGGATACAGCGTGAAGCTAATTTAATTTATTTGTTATTTAAGTAAATTGTACTTTCTACCATTCGCTACTTAGTGTGACAGACAACTACTATCAAATGATAATTTATATGACCAGGGTTATCAAGTTTCTGCGCTTCTCGATATCATTATTTCTGTTCCTATATCTTTAACCTTAAATCAATATCTGTAGGGTATAGTATAGCTATAGATATTATATTCCGATTTATACGAGCACTTACTTTTACGCGATCCTTCCATTCGTAATCAAAAGTGAGTGCCGTTCACTACTACTTGAAGCAACCTAATATGTTGATTTCATTTAGATTAGCAAAATACATAGGTTTTTAATATAACCTTTAGAATGAGATTTAAATCCACGAATATCGATCCGAAATAAGTTTCAGAGGCGCCACGATAGTCCCCTGGTTTATTGAGCTTCGCTTCGCTGTTTGGTCAAAAGCGTGTTTCGTTGTAACTACTACCTCCTAGACCGTTAAACCTACAGCTCTGAAATTTAGCAGGAACGCTGTGGACGACACGGTGATACCAGCGAAGTAGTTTGGTGACAATTGTAATTGTAGTTTTTGAGTAAATGGCCAAAATGTGCCCCATAGAGTTAAGCTGTGGAACGTTTTGAACATTTGCTCATCTCCACCCGCCGTGCACAGCATGTAACAGATCCTAGTTCCTCGCCTTATTTATTTGAATGTTTCTATACCGTATTGTATTTTCTATTGTAGAACACTACTGCGAAATATAATATGAAAAGAATAATTGTACCATTTATATTTTCCATTAGGGTATACAGGATGGAAGTGATTCTATAAAAGCCTAATACAATTTAAAAAAAATGTTAACGTTATTGGTATCTATGCGTAACTGCGTCACACACAATACAGGTATGGATAAACATCGTAAAATGAAAAAAAACCTACGTCTAAAATGTTGAGGTATATTGATTAATTTCTTTAGGTATGAGTTTAAAATATTTTGCCCTATATGCTGTTCCCGTAAAAGGAGCGCTGACACTTCCATCCTGTACGCTTGATAATTTAAAAGTGATTAAATTAGAACCGGCTAGAAAGTCTAAAATATAATTCAAAGCGAATATTATATTAATAAGAAACGGGTTGAAGAGTTAATTATGTATATTAATGCATTTAATTTATATACATATATAATATTAAAATAATGGCTACCGGTTGTCTGATTGTTGAATGTGTGACTTTTCCTCGTATCCGTGTAATAAATTGATTTTATCAACAATGAATTCTCAAAACAAAGAATATAATAATATATAACACGTCACTCGTCTAAATGTAAATTATGTAAATTAGTCATTCTTTTGAGAAATTAATATGATAATGTTAACTCAATTATTTTATTATATTATTTTTTACCCTTTATTAGGAAAATAACATATATAAAAATGGTTATTCTTATTGTCAATAGTAAATATCTAGCGCATAGTATTACGTTTTACTTTTTTTTTTTTCAATGTCGAACATCAATTTGCAATTTAACACATAATTATAACTATTAGTTTTTTTTTTTTTTAAATAAACAAGTTTTATTTTATAAATATACTTAATGACTAGGTTTGATTCTTCCGGTAATTTGAGTAATGTTTGTTTGATAGTTTATATGATTGTATCAGTAATCTTCCGTTACAAATTACAATGTGTTTATCTAAAGATGATAAAGATAGTAGGTAGGCAGAGGGAACCTAATGTTGAGACACTTTAGAGAGACTGAATTTTGGAGGCATTGCGTGTTGAGGGGCGGAACTTAACGCCATGCTTGGCCTTATCACTAGAGCGAAGAAATAAAATAAACCAGCTTCACATTGTATCCAACAGAGTAGGCAGAGGGAACCTAGTGTAAAGACACTGCGTTCCCCACTTTCCGCCTAATTCTGGAGGCATTGCGTGTTATGTGGCAGAACTCAACGTCGCGCTTTGGCTGGACACCAGAACGAAGAAAAGAAAATATGAATTAAAATAAATATTTCATTTCCTCAAGTAGGGATCGATCCACAAGCAGTCGCGTTTACAGTCACCACGACTGGCCTCGAGACCCAAATAACAGAAACAAATTATAAAACGAATTAGTCTTCATATCAGCTCGCTTAACCTAATAATATATCCATATTCCATTCATCTTGACTAATACAAACATAGAGAGAGCCTAGTGAAGTGAAGTGTATTCATTATATTCTTCATGTTTTAAGAAATGAGGTACATAGTTAAAGAACTCAACGCTGTGGCTTCCCTTAGCAGACCGAGAAAATAATTTAAATACATACCCTATACAGTTTCACGCTGTATCTCGCACACAGCACGGTAACAACGGGAACCTAGTGTTAAGACACTCCGTTCCCCACTTTTTGCCGAATGCAGGAGGCATTGCGTGTTGGCAATATACATTTTAAAACAATATTTAATTTCCTCAAGTGGGAATCGAACCCGCAACCAGTCGGTTTATAGTCACCCTTTTTGCCCCTGTGCTACGCTGGCCTCAACATTTTAAATATATACATATATTCCCATGACTAGTAATTAAACCCATAATCAACGTACCTTTAGTAATAAGACATTAATAGAAAATCTAAAGAATAGAATAGAATTTTATAAAATCTACAACAACATTATCTTTGTTATTTACCTTATCTTTATTTAATTTACAGTACGGACGCGCTAATCCAGAAATCAATACGCAAACACTTCTCCAACTGCACAGTGCTAACTGTGGCGCATCGTTTGCACACCGTTGCAGATTCTGACCGGGTTGTGGTAAGTTCCATTCATATTTTATGTGATGATTTCGTGAAATCCTTCCTAAACGGGGTTCCCTCCACTACCTTAACTAACGAACGAATCGTAAGGAACCTACTCGTCAAATTTCAGTTTTTAATGCCTAACGGTTTCGGTTGTAGTAGTGCAGTATTATCGGTTAGTAAGCTAGTCTTAGCATTGGATAAGAAGTTCTTCTTTATTTTAAATCATATTTATTCATATAATTTAGAGCGACATCTTCATAGGCCAGTCGTGACGCAGAGGCACAAATATAAACGCGACTGGTTTTGGGTTCGATCCCCACTCGAGGAAATTAAATATTTAAATTTATATTTTAATTTCTTCGCTCTGGTGTCGAGAAAAAGCGTGGCGTTGAGTTCCATCATGCAATGCTTCCGGAATTCGGCGGTAAGTGGGGAACGGAGTAAATTAACATTAGGTTCCCTCTGCCTACTCTGCAGTGTGCGGAATACAGCGTGAAGCTGATTTTTTAATTTGTATTTATTGTTATTTTTTATTCATCACGGTCTATAATATTAAAGATAATTTTTGTTTTATTCATCCTCAATCCATATCTTTTTATGATCGTTTAATAAAGGAGATATTTAATATGATATGAAACATTATAAAAATCATAAAGTTACATTAAATTTAAATTATATCATATATACGAGAATGCATATGTAATTTTAAAAAAACCTGTTGCTAATTGTGTTTTATAAAAAAAGAATGTTACATTCCAAAAGTTGATTAGTTTTACTTTAAAGTAAATAAGTTTGGATTATTGCTTTTTTCCCCGTGAGATAGGTGAAGTAAACCACTCCATTCCGCTCTTGCCCCCCAATTTTAGATAAGCGTTGTGTTGAAACTCAACGCCGCGCAATGTCTCCTAACAGATCAGGGAAATGGAAGTAATATAAATATATAAGTAATATCATTCGTCTTAGTGGGAATCGAACCCATTTCACTTTTATAGTCTGGCGCTGTCCGTATTATAATAACAGGTTCTGTCTCATTGATGTTGCGTTTCGAGTGGCGGAACTCACTCAGTCTCAACGCCTTAGTTTTACGAGAGCGAGGAAATAAAAATAATTACATCCCCGAGTTGGAATTGAACCCACAACCGTTTGTGGCATACGCTGTCCCGTTCCGACACACGACGGTCGCAATGGTCCCGACAGTGTGTTTTTTTATGTTTCCTACAAACAATCTCTTCATGTTTTCAGGTGATGGAAGCAGGTCAAATTGTGGAATGCGGTCATCCACATGATTTATTACAAAACCCCGAGGGTCACTTCACGAAGATGGTCAACCAGCTCGGTGCTGCATCAGAGCAGAGTTTGCGGGAGCTAGCACACAACGCGTACTTACAACATATTAAATATGTTGACGCCGATGATCAACCGCAGGTGTAAAATTATTTAGATAAAATTAGTTAGTATTATACAAGGTAGTACTTTAATAAAATTGTAACAAGCAACAGAATTTGAAATATATAGTAGAATATAGTCAGAAACGTGATACTATTTAGAATACATTTTTTTTTAAATAAATAAGTAATATTAATAGCTTAATTTGCGGCCATTTCTGCTTTTTACTTATGAATACTTTATGTTATATGTAAATGTAAGTTAAATAAATGTTAATAGTGAATATCCAATATATATTCAAATACCCATGTCAAAGTGCTAAAAGAATTTATTTTTTATAACTAAGCCCTAAATAGATGAATATATTAAAGAGTAGGTAAGCGATGACATTAGCCATAGGGATGGCTCTAATACTTATAATATGGATAATAAAAGACATGAGATTGACATTAATAAATGCAAGATACAAGATGTGTTGTGTTAAATTGTGCCTATATACTTAATTTTTTTTTTCGCCAAAACTTTTGGAACCAAAGGTGTATTCAAAGTATTTAAAATTCTACTATACCATATTGTATATAGCTTTTCAGTAATGTATGTGCCTAATATAAGTGTGATAATATTTTCTAAACTTTTATTTAAATAATTATATATATGTATTTTGATCTTTTATAAATGTTACTACATTTAGAAATACAATATGTTGTGTGCAGCAGATACTACTAATAAACTGTGAGTGAGCAGGACCAAATAATATTATGTATTTGTTTTTTGTCACAAAATTAAATAGTTTAAGTACTTAAAGAAAATTAATAATACCATTCAAAAGTTACCTGTGATTTATAATCACAATTTTACTGATTATTCTAGTATATTATTTATTGAATATAATATGCATTTACAATTTTAATAAGTTTTTAATATGTTAACAATGCTGTCCAAATAACAGTGTATTAGATAAAATAAAATTGTGTATTTTAATATGTGAGATGAATTTGTAAGACATTATTTTTGAATCGGCTTGAATAAAATAGATACATTAAAATTTGATTTTATTTATCTCTTATATGTACACAATACATGTAATAAAAAAAACTCATAAACAAAAAAAAATATCCAGTCATTTTAAATATTTCAATTAACAAAAAAATACTCCAAGCTGAAACATGATAAAGACTTTAGGGTGTTTTAATTGTAATAGAGGCCGGTCGTGGCGCAGCGGCACGAGGTGTGACTGCAAAACCGACTGGTTGTGGGTTCGATCCCCACTCGAGGAGATGAAATATTTACTTAAATTTATATTTCCATTTCTTCGCTCTGGTGTCGAGGTTAAGCGCGGCGTTGAGTTCTGGTACTCAACACGCAATGCCTCCAGAATCCGGCAGAAAGTGGGGAACGAAATGTCTTAACACTAGGTTCCCTCTGCCTACCCTGCTGTGTGCGGGATACAGCGTGAAGCTAATTTAATTTAATTTATTTTTTAATTTATTTAATTGTAATAGTACAAATACAAAATTAAAAGCTATTCCCATGTGCTAAAAAAAGTTCAAAATTTAGAATCTGAACTGATAATTTAGAATCTTTGTTATTTGATCACTTTTTTATTTAAATTGACTGGACTATGCACTTATACCAGTTGAACTTTGCCATTTTTCACTAAATCTGCAACTGGCTTGTACTGAAGTATGTGTTGAGAACCCTCTGAAATTAAAAAAATACTTCAATATTAAAAACAAACTAATTTTAATTACAAATTTTTCTGATTCAAAATCTCTAAATTAGATACTTGAAACTTTAGGTAGAAAGTTAAAATACTACTGTTACTTGAATGATGACAGTGGGCTAATTTTGGTTGTGACGCACTGATTGTGATTCCCCTTGAGGAAATGAAATATTTATTCAAATTTTTATTTCCATTTCTTCACTCTGGTGTCCAGGCAAAGTGCGGCATTGAGTTCCACCACTCAACATGCAATGCAACCAGAACTCGGCGAAAAGTGGGGAACAGAAGGTCTTAACACTAGATCTCCTCTGCCCTGTTGTATGCGGGATACAGCATGAAGCTGATAAAAATACATATTATGTCACATTTATTGTTTTGATCAGACCCACGGTCCTTGCAATTTAAGTTTATCTCATGAACTTAGAATGTGTCATATCATATACAATTGTTTTTTACATTTAACCAGAGAGGCATATTCAGACAAAAGTTAGTATTAATATATATCTTTTTGTAAATTCAAGTCATTCGATTCTACTAAATAAACTATGAATAGTTTATAGAATGAATATATAAACTATGTTTATACTTCATTGTTTTACATTTGCCATTTTATAAATGTATCATAAAAGAAGAGAAAGAATTATTTTAACATTTTTACTATGTCAACAGTATAAGAAAATTTGATCACCTTCTAAATCTATTTCTTCATCTTGATCTCCTAATAAGTCTTCCAAAACTATGCCATTTACAGTATGATTTGCTTTTAAAAACACATGTGCCTGTAAATTAGGATACACAACCATTTTATTTAATTCGAATGCTTGCATATTGCCTGGCACATGATCGAGAAGTGTGTTTTTTAAATGATTTTCCATGTTTAACAAATATTCCTGAGCATATCGAGACTCTGATGGTGTCAAATAATTAGTCCCACTTTCTATCCTTTGTTTTTCTTCATTTACAATACAAATACAATATTTTTCTATTTTATCTAGCCTAGTTTTGAGGTAATTACAAATGATATACTTAATTCTATTTAATTCCATTTTGTGTATAGACAACCGGAGGTCAGTTTTAGGGAGTTTATTTATATTACGTTCCATGTGTTGTATTTGTCCCAACATACAGTCCACCATGTCATTACGATGAGGTAGAATTTCGGGAGCTAAACGTTCATTTTGCCAAGCATCTTGAAGTGTCTTTAACACTGTATCTGCCGTAATTTCTTCTTCATCTTCACTAATTTCTATATCTTCAGTGTCCATAATTTCAACTTAAAGCTTTAAATAAATGAGTAATATATAAAAAAAGGAATTACAAGCGTTTGCACACCACGAAGAAAGTTCGGTTCACCCTTTAAATTTTAAAGTTAATATTAAAAACTATCAAGGATTGAGTCAGCATGACACTGACAGATGACAGTTAACAAATTACTTGAGTGTATCTTATTTACTTATCTTACTATATATTATTTGTTGTTATAGGGAAAATTATCTCACATACTCATATCTATTTATAATGGCTGTTTAAATCTTATTTCTTATGCAAGTATGTTAGTCATTGCATCATATAATTTATTTCTCAAATAAGACGCTTTTTTTTATAAATTACGGCGTTACATTTTTATATCATTTGTTTTCTGACTATCTATTTCCTATTCATTTTGAAATGAGACAAAATTTTTATGTAACTTTTTAATTTCTATTTAATTTAGTCTATAGATATCGTTCAATAATATTATTTATATCCATAAATCCATAGATATTTTTTACTTAATATAGTTAAACTCCAGCAAAAGGACATATAAAATAACCTCTTTTTTATTTGTTTATCACGAAGTACTCTCGCCCCTCCTAGCCCGGTGACGCTGTCAAAACCAGTCCAGGTCAACAGCAATAAAGTTCATTCGAAAAAAAAATATTTACCTTATGTCGCATGCCTTCATGAATAGGGTGTAAAATAGTAAACGACTTATTATTCAAAAACCGAATAAATCTCATTTCTTATATTTATCTAATAAACGCTGATGCTGATGCTGATGATGATGTTGCTAATGAGCTGACAATGTTAACTCGGGACTTGGTAGAGAAAATCATAAATTATATACCTTTCGATCGGTGGAGCGAGTGACTATAGATTTTCCAAAATTAAAAGAAAAACTGATGCATGGACATACTCGACCGCGTCAGATATTGATATCATCCATGTCATACATATACTTAAAAATGTTAGTACGTTAATCTGATTGTTTCCATGATGGAGGTGGTAGTACGTAAAGGTTAAAAATGGAAAAAAAATAGTCAAACCTGAAAAAAACCTCTTACATAATAATCAATTGGATGTGACACAAACTCGCAGCCTTGTGTTTGAAATATGTGTTTTTTTTAATTATTGCAGAAAAAATGTACCTAATTCTGAAGTATCCTCAAGACTTTCAGGTGTTATGACTACATCCTCAAGTATATCAGGTGTTACGACTATATCTTCATATGATTTCGGCAATTGATCACCTGCAAACCAGATCATTTCGTACTTTCCATTGACTATTTTCCATCCATAGTTCATTGGTAAAAGATCAATAATGTTTGCATTATGAGCATTACTCCACAAGGATGCAATGAATTAATTTTAACTCTTGTTGGAGTAATGCTGATTGACAGGGTGGCAAGTCGTCGTAATTCCGGATACTCAAGGAAAACGGTTGTGATTTGTCTTTTACTTAATCCTAGTCTGATTGACATCGTCTAACTTTTTCAGCCCATACAAGTGGCAAGTAAAAGACTGTATGATGCTAAAAAAATCCTGCACATTATGCTCCTTTGATCCCATATCCAGAAATGGTTTCTTTTTGCCTCATTGAAAAAACGCAACCAGTGCACGCATGCAAAACGGGAAGCGTTTTTGGGCCTAATTTATTGTAGAGCGCAGATACGTCTATCGGCTTGCATTGCCAACTGAGATCTATCTAGATTTCTACTGATGGTTGCAGGCAGTGGAGGACTAACCCCATAAGAGGCCCGGGGCGGCGTAACTAAATGAGTGTTAAACAAGTTTCACGTTTATCATTTTTGTCATATACAAATTAGTGTGTATTTTTAGTTTACATCTTCTAATTAAAGTAAATAATGTAACAATAAAATATAATATTATGAAGCATGTATCTAACACTTCTATTGTACTTGCGTTACTTGTAATATGACAAAAAAAATCACGACGGCAGACGCAACAGTCGGGCTGTATTTGCCAATTTTCTTAGAGAATCCGATTTTGTCCAAGAAATCACAAATTCTCAATTATCTGCCGAACAGCTGAAAATCAGCTACTATATATGGGGGTGAAATGAACCGACACCGGTTTTCACGAGCGTCCATCAAAGCTCGTAATTTTTATCTTCAGGGGCGAGCTACACTCGCCCCTCCCAGCCCGGTGACACTGTCAAGACCATTCCAGGTCAACAGCAGTCAAGTCCATTCGAAAAAAAAAAAAAAAACCGACACCGGTGCTACCGCATATGATTCGGCACTCTTACTCAGTTGACATAGTCCCAAATTCGTGGAAGAGCGCTCTTATCCACCCGATCTCGAAGAAAGGCGATGGTTCCGATCCATTTAGTTACAGGCCTATTGCTATCACCTCCCTGCTCCCAAAAGTGATGGAGAGCATTATAAACAGCCAGCTCTTGGTGTATCTAGAGGTTCACCGATTGATTGATGAGAAAGCTGGTATTTCCCAAAGTTGCGTGCCCCTAAGCTTATTCTTTTGCATATCAATGAAATTTTGGATAGAGAATTCTAGAATACACTGCTATGCAAATGATAGTGGACGCTGTTTACTTAGGCCGCACAAGTATTTCTCGGGACCAGTGCCGACAGAAACTTGTGTCTTCTATTAAAGCATCCCTGCGAATGTTTCCTCAGGGTTAAAAAAAACTTGGTATAAATCAACCCCCAATGGCACGAGTTTGCGCATTAACCACTAAAAAAGAGGTTTTTTTGGTGGTATTTGTCGTTTCTTCAGTCTTTCCTGTCCAAGGAGTTCCAAAACACTCCCCTTATAGCCGCATTCAGTATCAGCATATTAGGCCTTAGCATTTCGTGTGCCTGCCAGTATCGCGATCATCTGGAAAGCAAGGCCAAGTTGACTTCATATAAACTGGGGATCATCAATAGAGCATGACAATACTTCACGCCAAAACACTAATTGGCCCTGTAGGGCCCAATGGAGTACTGTTTTCATCTCTAGGCTAGTGCACCCCAATATCAGCTTGACCCATTTGATCGCATGCAACGTAGAGTAGTTTGAATCATATGGGACCCAATGATCTGTGTAACGCCTGACACTTTGGCTTTGCGTAGAAATGTCCCCTCGCTGTGCGTTCTCTACCGCATTTATCATGGTGAGTGTTTTGGGGAAATGTATGACCTGCAGCTGATTTTTTTATTATAGTATTGTGCTTTATCATTACGTCAATTACCATCAACACCATCTGAGCATGTGGTACTCCACTACTGTGCGATTTCGTAGGAATTTCCATCCATGCGCCGCGCAACTGTGGAATTGCCTACCTGCAGCAGACAAAAAGCAGCTACAAAAAGCGCACAATAACACAAAGCAGTACAATCTGCACTTCAAAGGCTGGCAAGGCACCTGTAGCTCTTCTGGTGTTACACGAGTCGTGGGCGGCGATGATCACTTACCATCAGGTGACCCGTACGCTCGTTTGCCTTGTCTTTTTCCACAAGAAAAATATGTTTTAAGCGATGTACAGTACCAGACTCTTGGAGCGTACCAAACCTTCGTTTTTCGTAAAATTTTTGAATCGTCTATCAAAATCTTACTGTGAAATCCAACCCAAATTGGAACATCTGATATTTTCTTATACTTATGTAATAACATCCACGTAACGTCCAACTGTTTAGACTTACTCAAACTGTCTGTAACTTTATTAAGCTCTGGGATTTCTAGCTGACTCCAGGTAGTCATTTTTAATTTCTTGGTGAATTGATGCATTGTAAAAGTAACTTTTAAAGAAGTCCTGCGCTTTCGCTAAACAATATAACAAAGCTGCATGATTTTATCATATCTTATAACGGTTAATACAAGAAATATTTTTGGATATTTAAATTAAAAATTTTAAAAAAATTACAAAAAAATATTCTATAAATCCGCTTCATGCTGTATCCCGCACACTGCAGGGGGGCCCTAGTGTTAAGACACTCCATTCCCGACTTCCGTTCTAAATTCTGGAGGCATTACGAATTGAACTGCGCTTTGCCTCGACACCAGAGCGAAGAAATAAAAATATAAAATAAAGCAAATATTTAATTTCCTCGAAAAGGGAAGGAATCCTCAACCTGTCACATTTACAGTCACTGGCTTAAAAGTAACTAAAGGAAATTCTTAATATTAAAAACAATAAAGCCCTCATGTTCATCCCAAGACCCTCAAGTATCTCTATAAGAAATTTTATCACAATCGAATTTGGCCGTTATTGCGTTACTGACAGACAGAGTTACATTCGAATTTATAATATAAATATGGATTACCATATATTTGCAGGCAAATTCATGCCTTGAATTGCGAATTGCCTTGAAATTGAGCTTTTCTTACTGTCACTAAAGCTCTGGTGTCACAAAGCTCGGCGTTAAGTTCCGCCACGCAGCACGCAATGTCCCCTAGAATTCAGCGGAAAGTGGGGAACGGAACTTATTACAGATCTAAGTCATTTTCACAAATTTTGCACAAATGACAGTGTTGCACCGGGGCCGGTAGTAAGAATTTTAGTTAGTAAGGACTCTATAAGCTTTGACTTTTAATTACGCGGCGATTTTCATACAGCAATGGATGGAGCAAAAACGAAATGAGTGCTCATATCTTTTGATTGCGTTGACTAAGAAGCTTTATTATTTCTGGCATTTAAGGGACGGTAGACCTGGATATTACATATTTCATTCAATTCATTATTTTCAATTTGACCTTGATACTTTCACAGGATCTTATATAAATGGTCTTGATAAATTAATAGACATACCACAAAGGCATCCTAAGGGTAGATATCAGATACAGAACTCTTAATAAAAAGATATATAATAGCTTTACGTTGTTTTCCCCATTTAGTAGCAAGGTGGTAGATGGAATCTAGTGTAGAGTTTAAGACACTCCGGTTTCCACTATATGGCGAACTTACGAGGCATTGCGTGTTGAGTGTTGGAACTCAACGCTGCGCTTTGCCTTGTTACCAAAGCTAGGAAATGAAAATAATGCATTCCTTTGTGTAGGAATCGAACTTACAACCGTCACATTTACGTCATACGATTGTGCTACTGTGTCACGACGGCATTTAGGAATACCGTTATTTATGTAACACTTAAAATATCTGAATGTTTGTAATGATTCAACTTTTAATTTATATTATTACAATTTGGAATGATAGTGAACACGCTGGTTGAGGTTCGGCCCCACTCATTCAATTAAATATTTATTAAATATAATATAATTATTATCTTTTTCTATAAGAGTATTTTACTTTTATGCATACGTGATACCCATGGGCGTAGGAATAGAGAGAGCGGGGCTGGCACACGGCCAGCCCCGCTCTCTCTATTCATTCCAGAAATTTTACTAACCAAAAAAACTAAGAAAATTAAAAAAAAGACTAAGAATTTGTTCAAAGTTCAAGGGGAGCTCCTGGAAAATATCTCTAATTAGGTACGTCATGAGCGTATATCTATAAAAATATACTGTAACAAAAGTTACAATAAATAATAATTATGATATTCATTACCACGGTCAAACAAATTATTAGTTAATTAGTTAAAAAACTATAACAAAATTTTCTTTTTTTAGTTTTATAACATATATGATGTAATAGTAACTTTTATATATAACTAATAACTTGTCAAATAAAAGTCTACAAAATTGAAAAAAATATAAATATTAAATCATTAATTTAATAATAAACAAACAGACACTGTCTTCACCACCTTGTATAATCTTGTTACCATACTTATATTTCCATAACCATATTAGTGGGCTTAAATTAAAGAAGCCCAGGGATGTATTCATAATATATGTCCAACATTTTTTTTTGAGTAAAAAGTATAATATTTTTTAAGTGTTTTTGAAACAGTTTAAAGTATTTTACTGACTAAATAATGATTAGGCCAGTCGTGGCGCAGCGGCATGAGATGTGACTGTAAAACCGACTGGTTGTGGGTTCGATCCCACTCGAGGAGATGTATATGATGATAATTACTTAAATGTATATTTCCATTTCTTCGCTCTGGTATCGAGGTTAAGCGCGGCGTTGAGTTCTGCCATTCAACACGCAATGCCTCCAGAATTCGGCAGAAGGTGGGGAACAGAGTGTCTTAACACTAGGTTCCCTCTGCCTACCCTGCTGTGTGCGGGATACAGCGTGAAGCTGATAAAAAAAAACGTAACTAAATAATTTAATCACATAGCTTACCACTCAGTTATTATCGATATAGGTATACATAAAATTATATTTAGAAAATTACTATTAGTTAAAAAATGTTAACTAACGCCCATTATTAATAACCTATCTCCAACGCCAATCTTAGATTGTTTCATATATCTATCCAATCTAGAGATTCTAAGATTGACGAACACAATCTAAGATTGACGTTGGAGATAGGTTATTAATATTGGGCGTAACTGACTACTCTGTGGCGCAACTTTTAGGTGGTCAACTATTTATTTGAAATGTTGATAAACTATTTAAATTGGTACAAAATAATGATGCCAGTCGTGGCGCAGGGGTACAAAATTTGCCTGTAAGCTCGACACGTTGTGGGTACAATCTCTACTCGAGGAAATGAACCATTTATTTAAATTTATATTTTCTTTTCTTTGCTCTGGTGGTTCCGCCACTCAACACGCAACGCCTTCAGAATTTGGCGGAAATTGGGGAACGGAGTGTCTTAACACTATTTTCCCTCTACCTACCATGAAGCTGATTTTTATTTACATCATAAGAAACTTGACACTTAATGAACAACTAAAGAAAATACTACCCAAGCCCGCCCTGTAAGAATCTTTGCGGGTAATATATTTACCCTATTATCTATATCTAATTATGAATATCGATTATTGTATGACGATATTTTAATCCCCTTGCTGTTATTATAAAAGACAAGGGAATCGTCCGAAAGAACGAGTAGCCTCCGCACCGCCTCGACATCCACGCCAGAGATTGGTTATAGCAAACTAAAGACTGGAGTAGTTCGTGAAGCGATTTTCTTCAGTATTTTTGGTATTAACCATCTCGGGGCGACCTACAATAATCCCTTTTTTTTAGTGAGTCAAGAAGTAAAAATTTGTTTTAACACCGTATACATACATATTCTTTTTTGCTATTCAATTTAGTATTTGAATACTAAATGTAAAACATAAAAAGTTTATGTATATATAAAAATATTTGGTGCTAAAACATTTGGAAGTGGAATATTTCAAAGATAATAAAAAAATATCATGGGCTCCTTAATTTACTGGCAAATAAAAAAAAGACAAATATAAATTAACCGTTGTCTTTGCTTTTAGGTTTAAGCACACAAGCCTAACAACAAAAATGGCAATCACAAGCTTGGACCCAGGACCAGGTGCTGCCGCTCTTCAGGCATGGGGCGGTCAGATGGCAGCTTTCGGCAGCAATGAAACAGTTGTCGACAAAGTATTACCCGATATGCTGCACCTGATTGACCCTCATTGGTAACCTGAATGAATATTATCAACATAATTCCCATAATGTGTATTGGAATTCATATATTTTCATATTTAATTTTATCTTTTTAGGCATCAGTTCCCACCCATGAACCCACTATGGCACGGCTTACTTGGCTTTGTCATCGGAGTTCTTGGTTTCATCTCCGTCACAGGCAACGGCATGGTCGTCTACATTTTCACAACCACCAAGGTATAATGAATAGAGTAGAATAATGAATAGAGTATTTTACTATTTATAACATTTTTTGTCTTATATTACAACTTTTTTTTTTGGTTTTTGCAGACTCTCAAAACACCATCAAACATCCTCGTCGTCAATCTAGCATTCTCTGACTTCCTTATGATGTTCATGATGGCACCGCCTATGGTAATAAATTGTTACAACGAAACATGGGTATTCGGTAGGTTTCTAAATATAATTTAACATGTAATTTATATATACTAAAAATTTACGATAAAAATTAATGAGAGATTATTTAAATTTCAGGACCGTTAGCGTGCCAGTTATACGCATGTGCAGGTTCACTCTACGGATGCGTTTCCATCTGGACTATGACGATGATCGCTTTCGACCGCTACAATGTGATCGTAAAGGGTATCGCCGCGAAGCCAATGACAATCAATGGAGCTCTACTCCGAGTATTTGGTATCTGGGCTTTCTCCCTAGCGTGGACTATTGCACCTCTTTTCGGATGGGGCCGGTAAGAGACAAATTCATAGATAAAAAAAAAAGATTTGTTGCGATTACAAAACAAATTAATAACGCTATTTGATTTATAAATGGCCAGAAATTATATTGTGATGATTTTAAAATTAATTAAAAGTATCATACAAGTATTTCCATACAAAGAGTTCATGATTTCTAATGTCTATGCAGCAAGAATTTTTTAACAGGACAGTCAATTATTATTTTTTTTTTCCAGATACGTACCTGAAGGCAACATGACTGCCTGTGGAACAGACTACTTCGACCAATCCTTCTCAAACCGCAGTTACATCTTACTTTACTCGATCGCCTGCTACTACGCGCCACTCTTCCTCATTATCTACTCCTACTTCTTCATTGTTCAGGTAAAATTACTATTCTTACTCAAATTATCAATAAAATACAAATTATAAATAATATTTATTTATAAGATTAGTGATTTACATAACTCGGATATTTTCTTACAGGCCGTAGCAGCGCACGAGAAGGCAATGAGGGAACAAGCCAAGAAGATGAATGTAGCATCTCTTAGGTCATCAGATGCGGCGAACACCAGCGCCGAGTGCAAATTGGCGAAGGTACATTTTTGAAATATAATACAGTAAGGTCAAACAAAGTATTCACCACCTAGTTTATCTATTCTTACAATATTATTTTTCGTTCTAACAACAGGTAGCTTTAATGACCATCTCACTATGGTTCATGGCATGGACTCCATACTTGGTAATCAACTATGCCGGAATCTTCAAAACCATGACGATCAGCCCTATTGTGACCATCTGGGGATCTGTCTTCGCCAAAGCTAATGCCGTCTATAACCCTATTGTATACGGTATCAGGTCAGTAAATTCTATTTCAGAACACATTATCTAATAAAAAAAATTACAATTTATACCTATATATAATCTTTTAAATTCCATAATAGTTTGCTAGTATGAACTTTAATAAAACAGCCATCTAATTGCAGCCACCCGAAATACCGCGCGGCTTTGTACGCGAGGTTCCCGGGTCTCGCCTGCCAGAGCGCGCCTGAAGATAACGGCTCCGTGGCGTCCGCCGCCACTGCCACCGAGGAGAAGCCTTCGGCGTGAAAACTCTCTAGCCCGAGCTCGACACTACGCCTGACGCACCTGGACTACGATTCTGCCAATGCGATGTTCTTTATTATTTTTATACGACTGTACAAAGTTATCTAAAATTCAGAACGTGATCCTGAAAATGTTCGGACTCTAATTTAGGTCATCAAGTGTCAGGACATTTGGGATTCACCTTCTACGAGAATTGAACATTGCACACTTATCTTATGCCTTCGCTTATACCACTGGCTGGCGGCATAAAAAATATAAAAAAAAATTAAAAAGGGGAACTATGTCGCTAGGCCGCCCCGCATCATGAGACTGCTCCCATTAGAAATAGGTAACGCAACGGAATCTAAATGACGGAAAAGACGCTTTGTATATTGGACAAATAAAATTTACTGGCAAAGTGGTTAATGACCACATAAATATGTATTTTTATTTCTTCTCCTCCATTTTAAATACAACTTAAAATAGAAAATTGATGCCTAATCATGATATCATATTTAAAAAAAAAATCAAGTTATAATTAATGTTCACATTATTATTTAAAAATTGTTATATTTTTAATATAAACTCATTAAATACCAAATTTACCTACTTCACATTTGCTACTGATACTAAAAAAAATATCTTATTAATCTGTAACGTAAACAGTCGTTGCTTAGTTACAATAATACAAATATTGTCTTAGGCACAAACATACATTTTATATAACATGGAATTATTAGATTGAAGTTTTAATAAATATGTTCTTTATAAATTATATGCATGTAATAGATTAAAATGGCTTGCAAGACGTCTTTTGAACTCCATCATAACTTTCCAAAGCTAGCAGAAGAATCTGGCTTTGCATTTAACACTCACAAACCACGAGTGCACATAGAGTGGAACAAGATAAGTAAGTTTTTCTAAAATTCATAAATGAAATATATGTATAAATAAGATATTTGGATAAAAATAACACAATTACCTTTAATAATATTATATTTTTGTTAGTTTAATTTTAACTATGTTTTTATTTCATTAATTATCTAAGTACTCTAGCTGAGTAAACGTTGGTTAAACGAAATAACAAACAATATAAGTAAGTATGCAATACGAAGGTACTTAATTTTATATTTTTTCGTTTGTTTGTTATGGGTATAGCTATGATTATATAAAGTACACTCATTTTCTTTTTGTTTATAAGTAGATACTTATTTCATCTCTATTTCAGAATTAATAGACATAGAGAGTCTAGTAAGGGAACGAAAATTCGTCATAGTTGAACAACATATCAATGACGTAAGATCATTTACATTTTTATAACTTTACTAGAAACAACTGATATTTTATTAATTTAAATTTTATTTTAGATTTTAGACTGTATATTGGAGTCGGAATTTGATGTACGAATTTTAGATGAAGGTGTACTTAAAATATTTCGACTGGCACAATTAGCAGTGGAATATCAACAATTCTGCAGACATTATCTTGATAGAAGCGTCTATGTGCTACGACAAGAAGTTACAAATTTACTTAAGGTGAACACTAATTATTATATTCTTTTCCTTAGGCTGTATTGCATTAAGTACAAGTTTTTTGTAAAACTATTTTCCTCATTACAACTTATCCGTAATGTTTCAAAGCTTGTCTGGTAGAGATTGCCTAAAGCAATAAGACCGCCTTTGCATACGTGTTTTTGTTTTTTTTATTTATGTTGCTAATTTTATATACTTATTTGTTTTATGTGTGCAATAAAGTCTATTCTATTCTAATCTATTCTATTTTAAAAAGTTTACATTTTTATTGACGCAAGTTAAAATTAAAAAAAAAATTTAAACAGGAACTTGATACTACAAAGAAAAATTTACTAGAAAAAGAAGAAGAAATTAGAAGAGTAAAACGAAAAAATAAACAATATACACGAACTCCATTACCTTATGGCAATGAAAATATAGCGACAATGCTTTTGAGAACTCTAAATCAAAATCATGGAGATGCATTTGCCTCTTCTTCACAACTAGACGTAGCTCATTATAATAAATGTACTTATTGTGAAAAAATCTTTCTTAATCAATTATATTTAAAAAGTCATATTTCAAGACGCCATGCAAACGTGGTTGATGTTCCTCAAAAAGATACCGAAGATAAAAATTTGACGAGTGATTTTGGAAATTCAAAAGTTAATGAAGAAATAGCAGAACTTAAGCTAAAATTAAGAGAAATGGAGAATCTTATAACCATGACACATAATAATCACGATAAAAATATGATTGCTGCAGATACTCAAACATCAAACCAACATAATCGTGCAATTTGCAATAGTGAAAAATTATGTAAAGAAATGAAAGACGCCGAAGTTTTAACAAATGACGACACATATATATTAAATAAGATGGAGGAATGGAAAAAGGAGGAATATGAAAAGTATAACAGAGAAATTAGCTTATTGCGCAATCAAATAATCGATATAATGAGTAAGAATGAAAAACAAGACCAGACAAAAAACCAAAATGAGATAAAATCTATGGAACAGCTTCAAATGACAATAAAACAACAAGGAGAAGAAATAATAGCACTAAAACAAGAACTACATAAAAGCGAATATACTGAAAAGGAAAAAAACAAAGAAATTGAAGCCCAAATGAGCTATTGGATTAAACAAACGGAAATACAATCAATTGAATATAAAGCATTATTACAAAAACTTGATGATGTGGCAAGCGAGGCAAAAGAATATAAAGCCCGAGCTGATACGGAGAAAGAGAAATCTTCAAAATTGGAAGAAATAATGCAAGATCGCCTAAAGAAACAAAACTTTGTCGTAACAGATTCCCCACAAAATTCTGTTTCCAAAACAAAAGTAAGGACCAAAAAAAATATACTTACTATTAGTATTGATAATAACAATACAAAGAATATATTTTAATCAATATATTAAATATTGTAATTCCTCGATAAATAATACGATTAATGGTAGTGATGATAATAATAATTTTTACTTTTTACAGAGCAAAGAAAATAACAATCCTAAAGAAACCAATAAAATAAAAACTGTACAAAGAAATGCAACTCCTCCAACAGCAGATAAAGTAGACTCAAACAGTCTTAAAAAACTTCAACAAAAAGCTCAAGAACTATTGAATATCGATCCAATCAGCACTACAGACATTTCAAGTACTAGTGATGATAAAATTCCTATAAAATTACAAAAACAAGAATCAATAAGAGAAATTGGCGTGGACAACGCTGCTATATGTGATGTCAAAACCAATTCAAATGCCATCAAAATGAAAGAAAAAAGAAAGGGCTCTAAAAATTTTAACGAGGCTAGCCTTAAAAAAGCCCAAAGAAAGACGAAACCTGTACCACATTTAATTACAAAAAAAGGAAGTAATGAAAGTAATCATATTCCTTGCAGGTAAGACATTTAATTTTAAGTAAGTAAATAATTAATATATTTTTTAGCTCTAGCACAGTAGGGTAGGCAGAGGTAACCTGGGAACCTGATATTAAGTAAGACACTCTGTTCTCATTAAGACACCGCCGAATTATCGAGATATTATGTGTTGAGTGACGGGACTCAACGCCTTGCGTTGCGAAAAAAAAAATTAAATATTTCATTCCTTCAAATGGGAATCGAACCTATAACAGTCACGTGTACAGTTGCAGCAGGCGCCACGACTACCTTATAAATTATTTTTACAATTTTTCTTACACATTTAGGAAAGAAAAATACTTACGTAGCGGAAATTGGTAAAAATCTCCCTACAAAGATGCTAACAACATAAATAAGTTGTAACAAGCATATAGAAGTTCGACGTAGCTTGATGAGAACGCATGGCTTAGTTCGTCAGAGCGCTTAGACGGTTTCCAAAGAGGCGTGGGTTTTAATCCCACTACTTTAAAATTTTTATACGTTTCCTTACTCATTAAAAGTATACCTTATAAATATTTAAATAATATTATAAAAAATATAGTTCAAATATTTTAATATTTCAGTCCTTCGAAAATTATACGGGCAAAGATAACAGAAGAAGTAAATCATCACTTAACATCCCTAGGAGTCGATCCTTTTAAAAACAGGCTACCTCAAAACATTTTAAAAAAACAGCGGACGATTTTACAAAGAGAAAGGGAGGTGAAGGCTAAGGTAAAAAATATTCAGAAATAAATTTTATTTTCATTTTCATAATTTTTGTTAAAACAATAAATACATCCTTTTTTTAGAAGTTTCCGGCCCGCGAAAAAATATTGCATTCAATAATAACCAATTTGGATCAAAATACATCTCCTAACAGTATTTATCAAAAAGAAATTTATATCTCCCCCAACAGACGCAATAAAATATTTAATCTTTCATCAGTGCTCACGAATGTCAAAACAAAAGCTTTATCTTTTGTTAAATCTAATGAACCAATAAATAAATACGAAAAATCATATAAGGATGTTGCTAAAAGAGCAATCGCTTTACTAAAAACTCCTCCTGGATCTGCTCAGTCGAGTCCCTTGAAAAGTGAAATAGATTACACTCCAACTAAGGTTGCAAAAAATAGAGGTAAACAAAAGAAAGAAGTAAAATATAATCAATCTCAAATGACAACCAAAGCTGAAGCAAAAATACATGAAAGTACTGATACCCATGAAGACAGTGACATTACAACGACTGATGATGAAGAATTGACTGTTGATCGAAGTACTAAAGTTAACCATCTTATTAAATCACCAGTCCGACATCCTATTGGTAATGGTCCTGGCCTAAAAGAAATCTGCAATAAGCCTATTTCTAAAAGTGAAATTATTTACAAATCAAATATCGAAGAAGAAAGTAGTGATGAAATAGAATCCATTGATATATCACCAAGAAAATATTTCTCCCAAGAAAATATTAACAGTCCAAAACAAACAAAAGGAGTCTTAAAAAATGCTTCCTCAACATCGTCGTTAAATAAAAAAAAAGTTTTGTTTGATATGGAAGCGATACAAATGAAATCAGTGAGTGCCTCACCCTCACAGAGCCTTACTGATAAAAGCGGCAACAATGATCAACCATTCGGTGCAGTTAATTTAGGCAGTGAGGAGTGGGATATATCTAGGTAAATTTAATTATTTTTATATTATTATGCACTTTAAATTTTTATGTATATCTAAAATTACTTTTTTTTTAACAGTATCGAAAATGAACCCCCTAAATCAACAACAAAAAATCAAATTACGTCGCACACTAGTCCGAAAATAGCAGAATTGAAAAAGACTATAGAATCAAAGCTGGCATATCGTAGTCCGACTCTTTCTACAGCCCTTGTCGGTGGAGTCGACGTGTTAGCCGCACCTATCCAAAAAGGTGCCAGCTTTGGAGGAAGTAACACTAGTCTTGGCAGTTCGATCTTAGATGAAACAGACAATCCATCAGTGCAAAATAATACATTTGTTGTCAAGTCAAAAGTTGCTGAAAAAGATGATAGTGAAATAGAAATTTCTGATTTAATTAACGATACCGTAGATAATAAGCGATATATTAAATCCTTTTAATCATGCCAGTGTATTATTTTAAAATACAGTCATAATTATATTTTTATTGTTTCTATTATACCTGTAGTCTATTCATTTAGGCGTGAAATAATATGTAAACAAAGAAAACAAATTTAGTCAAACTTCGCTTTTTTAGAAATACCCTAGATTTTTCTTAACGCGTCTTCCAGCGTTATTACCCTAAAAAACACTTCCAAACAATAAGCTATTACCATACTAAAACTCATTCAAGTTTGTCCACTTTTTGCGTGATGCACGATCAACCGAACAGACATATAGATAAAAAAATCTACTGAATAGTTTTTTCGGTTTTATTGACTTACGACTAGCGACTCGCTCGCGGATTCGTCCCTTTTACTCATTTATTTTCTCTTCTTTACTTTCATTATCTAAGTATTAAGTCCTATAATCATCGGGTCAGCTGTTCCAGAGGTTAGCCCGGACAGAGACAGATATACAAAAATTTTAAAATCGTTAAGGTTCCCTCTGCCTATCCTGCTGTGTGCGAGATACAGCGTGAAGCTAATTTAATTAATTTAAAAAAAAATTAAAATCGTGTAACTATACGCGTCCAGGGGGTCCTCGTGCTTTTTACATACAGCGTCGGTATCAAATGCATTGTGTACGTCCAAACGGCCTTATCAATTGTTAAGAGCCAAGGCACCATTAACACTGTTACTGGCAGCAGCAATACGCCTTTTATCATCCATCTCTACTGAACATACTTCTCAAATATACCACTTCATTCTCTTGTTCTAATATTTCACTTTTATAGTGAGATGTTAGATCTCCTTTTTAATACGAATTTTGTCTTACTCGCATTCATGCTTAGATCATTATTATAAGGAAAATTGTGGCTGCGACAGAGTTCAAAGGTTGCCGCCACAATTTCCATACGTCCTGTGATAAAAGCCTCCACCACCACGACGATCGGTATTTTATTGTTCCATTCCAACTCGCCAATCATCATTACTTTGAATTTTCTTTATTAAAAACACGTGACTTAAATTTTATTCCCATTTATATTATTATCGAGTATATATATATATATATATATATATATATATATATATATATATATATATATATATATATATATATATATATATATATATATATATATATATAAAAGGACTTGTGCTGACTGACTGAGGTAAGACGCACGCAGAGCCGTAACCGCTGATGGTAGAAACGTGAAATTTGGGCAGATGTTTATTTTCATATTCTGGACATCCACTAAGAAGGGATTTTGAAAAATTTTAACCCTAAAGGGATGAAATTGGGGTTGAAAGAAAAAATTAAATCGGCACCGATTTAAATAAAATTTTAAATTCAGACTCTTAAAAACATTTCATTGAACACGTGTTTCATGGTTTTTTAGAATTCACCTCCTAAGGGTTCAAATAAGGGGTTGAAAGTTTATACGGAAAAATCTTTAAATCGCCACCAATTTTTAAAAAAATATAAATTCATACTGTTAAAAATATTTTATTGATCACGTGTTACATGGTTTTTTTAGAAGTCTCCCCCAAGGGAGAAAATACGCGGGTGAAGCTGCGCATACCCACTAGTCGAGTATAAGTAAAGAGAAAATTGTTATAGCACGAATAAAAACGTTGTCGCTTAAATTAAGAATAGAAATGCTCGACCGTTTACGCTGTTAATGTTTTGGTCAAATTCTCTATCTGTGCGTTAAAGCAAAGCGTCTTTGATTTAACATACAGATAGAGAATTTCAAACATCAGGATGGTTCAACAAATTCAAGTAGCGACAAGAAATATTAAAATTAAAAAAAAAACACTAGTGTTAGTGTCTTAACACTAAGTTCTCTCTGCCTACCCTGCTGTGTGCGGGATACAGCGTGAAGCTGATATTAACATTAGATTAGAATTATTAAATTATATTTTATATTATTATTAAATTATATATTGTGATGGAGAAACTTCAGCAGTAATAAAAAGCAGGTAGGTGATAACATGACCTTAAATTTAAAAAAAATATAGTAGGTGGTTAAATATGGCTAATGAACTTTGTGACTGTTTTATGAAAATTAAGCAATGTATGGAAAGGAGCTTTATTTTCAAAAGGCAAATTTTGAGTGCTTTATCAGGTACTGAATATCTATCACAATTGAAAGATTTTTAAAAGCAGCGAAACAAAAAACACTTCGTTTTTTAGCCATAATAAATTTTAACCTCTAATTCTAACCTTTAATTTTAACCTCTAATTTATCAATAAAATGACTTTATTTATATCCCACAAATAAGGGGCTTTTACTATACAATAGTATTTAATAATAAAATTAACCAAATAAAGCTAAATATATTATGTATAAGCAAAATTAACATTTAAAATTTTTGGTTTAATATGTAAAGAGTTATAAATAAAAATATGTATGATTTTAATTATTTTTATTTGTTTGAAAGTATGTTTACGTCTCCTTCTTAGTCTCAGTCTTGCCACCGCGGATTCTTCCAGTTCTGCGGGCAGCAATAAGACCGACCTTGCGACCGGCTGATGTTCCTCTCTTGACAGTCGAAGCCTTACCTGAATTCATAATTAATAATATAAGTATAACATACATAAAATACATCAGTGGCATTAGCTGTATTTAAAAATGCTATATGTTTATAATACGGATGAATCAACTTAAAATTTAATAAAAATAACAACTTACCAATGTGTTGATGGTTACCACCACCGTGGGGATGCTCAACGGGGTTCATGGACACACCACGCACATATGGCCAGCAGTTACGTTTCACCTTGTATTTGTGGTATGCACGACCAGCCTTAAGGATGGGTTTGTCAATACGTCCACCACCAGCAACAATACCTAAAAATATTATTCTTTAAGTACTTGTATTGTATAAAACAAATTTAAAACACAATATTATAATAATCATCAGAAAGAGCCTCTGTGTAATCATAGCATATTCAGAGTAGGTAAGTTAAGGTCATCATGAACATGAGATTCAAATTAATAGCAATTTAGATAAAATTACAATTGCAAATAACATTTCGTTCAATTAATGTGCAAATCATTTGTCAATTAGTTAGTTGGAGATTATTAAACTTGATTAAGTTTAATAAGTTCTTTGATTTTTACGATTATTACACATTTTAAATGAAACTATTTTAACCGGATTGAAATCTTAAATATACACAATTAATCCGGTTAAAATAGTCCAGTTAAAAAATTGATTAAGTTTTTCACAAAGTTTGGTAGTTTACATATCCATGTAAGAAAATATTACTCACCAACCATTCCTCTATTACTAGAAGGCAACACTTTTTTGGCTCCAGACGGAAGCTTTACTCTTGTACGTTTAGCATCAGGGTTGTGGCCAATGACAGTAGCAAAGTTACCAGAGGCACGAGCCAGCCGACCCCGGTCTCCCATCTTTTCTTCTAGGTTACATACAATTGTACCCTCAGGCATAGCACCCACTGGCATTACATTTCCTAGCAAAAAAAATATAAAACGGTTATACTATAATTATGATACTTATAATGAAAATAAAAAGAAAATATTATCATGACGGAGTTAAATAACATAAAAAAAACTAAGAATTGAAAAGATAGAAAGTTTTTATAAACATACCAACTTCTAGGGTAGCTTTTTTTCCACAATATACAAACTGCCCTGTGTAGAGACCCTCAGGTGCAATAAAGAGTTCCTTGCGTGTCTTGAACTTGTATGGGTCACGGAAATGGACCACAGCTAGAGGAGCTCCACGACCAGGGTCGTGAATGATATCCTAGGGGCAAATATAAAATAAGCGTTGGCCATACGTTGAAATGAACTCATTTCTAAAATTGTAATATAAGAGCCATCTAACCTTAACAACGCCTTTGATGTATCCATGACGTTCAGCATAATCTAAAGAACGGAGTTTTGGTGCTCCTTTCCTCTTTTTTGTATGTGATACGAAAACCGAACCGGCACCTTTACGTTGAGCCCGAATTACACGACCCATTGTCACGTCTTAACCCTCACTGGAAATATTTTGAAATAAATAAGGATATTTATATAAAATAATATCATTATTACGAAACTAAGAATGTGATAATATGAATTTAAAATAATATTAACAAAATATTATAACACAAGCTATGATAACTTTCGATTTAAATTAAGGCTTAATATTTACGTACATTTTTAATGAGGGAAACTTTAGAAAGAATTGACAAGCAATGACAAAATATAATGTTGCCCGCTTGCCCACAGATAACACAAATTTACTATTTACAGTTGTGGAAAAAAGTTTGTGAAATATAAACATTTCAATTTATATTTCAAAAGGAGCTATTTTTTTATATGCTTATTATTTTAAAAAAGATGTTCCTTATTATTTTATCGAGGAGACTGATGTTGCAATTCACTGTATATAGTCTGATAATATATAACAAATTACAAAACATTTCGTTGATCTTAGCATATTGTGAGCTGGGTAACATTTTAGTAGAAAGTATATTAGGGTTCCGTAGTAGAATAGCAAAAAACAAAACCCCATCAGATCATGATGTCTGTCTGTCTATTGGTTCATCCGTATCTCAATCGAAAGATAGCAAGTAGGTATATATTATGTATGTCTATTCTGTAAGCCGCTTAATAATTTTCAATCACAAAAAACTGTAAGGGGCTCCCGTCATGGGTGTATCTAGAGATTATTTCTTTTCAGATGTTTTTTTTTAATTTTTCGAGACATTTTTCTTAGTGAGATTTCTAGGGTTAGCACCAGACTAGTTTAAGACGGGCACGTTGGAACTGAAACTAAAAAAAGTTTTTTTCATCTAATCTCGTATAGGATGTCTATACAAATATTTTATCAAGAGTGAGACTTTAAATTTGACGATGAGGATGAATTACGTATATTTTTAAAGTTTCGCATCTAAATCCGCAGTTATTGATATTATATTTTAGTTTCATTAACATAAGGAACATAAAAATAAATATGGTACTGTACGATATTGGATTTTTTATTCAGATTCAGCTTCAACTGGCAATACTGTTCTCACAGATTATATATGTATATATACAAAGTGCTGTCAATTTTATCAAGAATTTTCTGTTTTAATAATTTTTATGGCGTACTTTTTGTTCTACATTATATATAGATATATATAGGTATTACGTATTCTATTTATATTTGTATATACTGGTCACGTTGCAAGCGGCGTGGATGATTTCTCATTCTGACAATCTATCTGTAATCTGTGTGCCACGCTTGAGTTTGGCTGTTCTGTTTATTTTATTGACGTAATTTTAATTTACATAAGTTCTAGAAAAATCAATTTTAATAATTATATTATAAAAATATTTTGTTAATGTTCAAACAAAATTTATAATAAGGCTCATTCTGGTGTTACTCATTTTCCATAATTATATACTAAAAACAGTGCTACGAATGTTGTGATACTATTATCATTATTACACTTTTGTTATTTTTAGTTTATATTGTAAACAGTGGTGTTTGAAAATGAAACTTGTGCTTGTGAATAGTTAGTTCTTCTTGATATTTTACCCTAGAGACCTTGTTTTGAGTCGTCTTGCGGAACTAATTGCAAGGTGAGTCTAAATGATATTAGTTACTAATGGAATATACACTAAATATTAATCGTCGTTTGGAACACTAGTAAAATATATCATTAAATAAAATATCAAAAATTATAGATCATTGTTTTTGTTGCCTTGGATCCTATTATTAAGAACGTTTGTCAAATTAATTATTTTAAATATACATAGACAAAAGCAAGCATATGTCTGTATATTAAACATTATTTTAATTAATGTGAATATTGTTATTTTTTTATATTATAACACGTATATATGTTTTACCTTGTGTTATGAATTAAATATTCTTTGTTTTGTTAGTTCAGTTTGTAGCAAACAAATTTAATGTTTCTTAACCCTCCGCCAGTTGCGCCTTTATCATCACCTGAATAGTCGCGTGGAGTTTTTATAGACCCCAAATAGAAATAGAAGCCAATTGATTAGTAAATTAAATAATTGACATTATTTTACGTATTACTTTTGGATAGGATAACATTAAAAGAAAAATTAATAGATATTACAAATCGGCATGGGCTTAGGAATATAGGGGTTGCCAAGTGGTCCTACTGGTGGTGGGCTCACTTGGCTCAGGTGACTCGCCTCAAATTTTACAAACAAAAAATTTGATCTGAAAACTTAAAAAAAATTACGTTTACCCGAACGCATCTTTTGACAGTTAAGGCTTTAACAGGTCCCCCGAAAATATCTCTAAATCCGCAAATAAGATCAGATTGTTATTGCTTTAGCCAAAAGTAATAGGCATAAATTTTTTTTCTTATCTTCTGACTCAAGTAAAATTATCTTAAAAATAAAAAACAAAGTACTCCTGTTTTATATGTATAATAATCAACGAATTGAAAATAGGAATGAAATTAAACAACAACTATTCATTTCCTAGATCACAATCTGTACACATAGGTTTGATATGGTTTTAACAAACATTTCTTTTACAAAAGTTAAAAATGGACTTGAGTTTCTGATCTATACGTCTTGGACAGTGAATCCAACACTTTCTAGGTGTCATCTGAGCATCATCAGTGGACATGTCCTATTGAGGATGTATAAGTCGTCATATACAACTTCTAATCACGAGGTAACGTCGTCACAGTTACTTGTTATCGAGAAAACTTTCCGCTGGATCTTTATCGCTGGGTTCACAGAATCTAGTATTGTATGAACATTTGGTGCCCCAACGTCGATCGAAGTAAATAGAAATCTAAGCCTACAGTGATAAACTCGAGAAAAACGTCACTGATGAATTAACTTATTCATTATGATCGTCTTTGAATGAAAAAATAATAGATATTACAAATCGGCAATAAAAATTCATGTGCAGACTCTGTATCATATTCATTAACTTTATATGGATAATCAAAATTGTCTTCATTATCTTCTTCACCATACCACCAACTATTTCCTCATCTTCTTCTTCAAACCATGTTAGAATACGTTCGTTTTGGCTATCTTCCATTTCACTTCCATAATGAATATTCTAAAACTATATACAAAACTTATTATAAACACTACAGCAAAGAAAACTATAAAATTAATAAAGCCTCGCGGACAAACACTATACGTATCTCAAGGCGCGCGTATTCTGAGTTTTGACGGCGTGAGCGTAGCCTAATCCCTTTTGAGAAGCTACCTAGGATATGGTATCAGTAAAAATATTCCAAGTCCACATATTTCGCGATCTTCTAAATCCTAGGGTTTTAAAGACCCCACGCGACGGTTTGAGGGTTAAATAAGAAAAAAATATTTATATGCTAAATTTTCTAAAATAAATCAATTCAGCTTCACGCTGTATCCCGCACAAAGCAGAATAGGCAGAAAAAGAACCTAGGGTTAAGACACTGTTTCCCACTTTCCGCCGAGTTCTAGAGACGTTGCGTGTTGAGTGGCGGACGCCGCGCTTTGCCTTTGACACCAGAGCGAAGAAATGGAAATATAAATGTAAATAAATATTTAATTTCCTCTAGTGGGGATCGAACCCACAACGGGTCGATTTTACAGTCACACTTTGTGCCCGTGCGCCACGGCTGGCCTCTAAAATAAATATTTCTTTTAAATTAATACTTTGTATTAACACACTATTTCGTATATCTTCATTATAAATAAGAATTACAATCCGTAACATATATTTTATGTGTATAAAATATTTCAGAAAGTGATGTGGGCCACTTACATATAGTAATGTCAGCTGCCGCTGAGACGCTACCTGCGTCAGGCATGCGAACTCCTGCCGCGATACCAGCGTCCACCCCGCCAAGTCGCCAGTCACCAGGGAAACACACTGTGCACTGGTTCAGGAAAGGCCTTCGACTCCATGATAATCCTGCTTTGCGAGAAAGCTTAACCGATGCAAAGACATTTCGATGTGTATTTATAATCGACCCTTGGTTCGCAAGTTCATCTAATGTTGGAATAAACAAATGGAGGTATTAATCAGTAATAATTTCTTCAATTGACATATAATGAAATTAATAAAATAACACACTAAAATTATATTTTATTGTTACAGATTTCTGCTACAATGCCTAGAAGACTTAGACGGCAGTTTGAGAAAACTGAACTCGCGATTGTTTGTGGTTCGAGGTCAACCGGCAGATGCTTTGCCTAAACTGTTCCGAGAATGGGGAACTACCGCCCTTACCTTTGAGGAAGATCCCGAACCGTATGGTCGTGTAAGGGATCATAATATTATGACAAAATGCCGAGAAGTTGGCATAACGGTGACGTCGCGAGTTTCCCATACTTTGTACAAATTAGACAGGTAAAGACATACTTCTTTCTATATATTAAATATCAATATTATTTTTGTGTATGCAATGCTACAGTGTTTATGATTATTTTAGTATCATTGAACGTAATGGTGGCAAAGCCCCACTCACGTACCACCAGTTTCAAGCGTTGATAGCGAGCATGCCTCCGCCGCCGCCTGCTGAGGCCGCCATCTCTACGCAGAACTTGAATGGTGCTGTCACACCCGTTACAGAAGACCACGATGACCGATTTGGTGTTCCAACTCTTGAGGAATTAGGTTTGTATTATAACATTGTAATTTGGGTTGTATAGAGTCAACCAAAATTAAAATGCTCTTTTATAAAGACTTTGACAAAATATTTAAATTATCTAAAAAATATTAGTGTCAGCTTTGCCGTAGAAGCACAAGCGTGCGACTGTAAACGCGGCAGGTTGTGGGTTCTACTCTAGAATTGGGAATTGGAACGGAAATGTTTTAATGGGAACGGAGTGTCTTGACACTAGCTTCCCAGGTTCCCTCTGCCTTGCCAGCTACGTGCGGGATACAGCGCGCAGCTAAAAAAATGTAATTGAAGCCATAGACTCTTTCGTCTAAATCTATTTTCTCTCTTCTCTCTCTGCTAGATTTTATAATAAATTTCAGAGAAATTATGCAATATTCTAATCGATTCGAACATTTCTTGTACCTATAAATTGAAATTCATATTTTTTTGCGCAATAAATTTTGTATTAGGTTGCTTAGCCATATGAAAAGTTTCCTTTACTTTGACGAAACTTACGTTCACGTTTTCCTCCGCGTGGCTCCTAACGTTGGGGCTATTTGCTTGCGGCTATATAAGTTCTCTTGAGAAATATATCTACAACAAATGAATTCTGTTGAGAAGAAAATACTTAATACGACATTTTGAAGTTAAAAAACGAAATTTAATATTGAATTGTATTAAGGCGAATAATAGTAATTAGAATTCCCGCTACCTATTACAATATAGTTACTCAAATTAACTCTTATAATATAGATTGCTGGTCTACTTACGCATATTATGTTTTGTTCTATTGCTTTGGTAATTACATGTTCTGCGCACAGCAAGGTAGGCAGAAAGAACCTAGTTTTAAACATTCCGTTACCCACTTTCCGTCGGATATATCGGGGCTTGCGAATTGAGTGATGGAATTCAACGCCCGGCTTTTGCTTTGACGTCAGAGCGATAATATTAATAAATAATAATTTCAAAATCGAAACTACAACCGTAGCATTACAATGACACCCTTGTGCCACTACGCCACAACGGACTAAGGTGATCGATTAACAAAAAATTGATTGACATTCAATCGATTTTTTTTAAATGTGTAATTCACTCACATAACCAAAAAAATATAAATAAAAATAGAGATCAGGTTCTCTCCCTATTCTCAAATGAAGGGCATGTAACTATTCCTAGGCGTCGTTGGTTGAAACAAGTTATGATTGAATGTATAAATTATATAATAAATCTCGCTTATCACCTACTATGCTTTTATGTATTATATGTAAGTACTGGGCATAGCCGCGAACAGGCCGCTATTAAGTTAGGTATAAAACAGGTATATCTGTTTGGATATTGAAAAAAATTGCACTGAATAAATGAAATATGTATAATCTGTCTTTTAAAGTTTGTTAAAAAAAAGCTATTTTATATAATTTGATGAATAAAAACTCATTTATTCTCAAACAAAATTCCGATTTGAGTTTAAGAAGTTATCAATTAGTAATACATTATCCACCTTTGTACACGATTTTGTTTTAATGTTTTTGTCTATTATGTATTTTAGTACAATAAAGAATATTATATACATTAATACTTATTATTTCTATAAAACATATTAACTAAACGAACGCTTTATGTTGTTTTTAAAATGCTGTGTATAAATTTATAATTTAAAATTGAAAATCAATTACAGGCTTCGAAACTGAAGGTCTCAAGCCACCAATGTGGATAGGAGGCGAGAATGAAGCCTTATTGCGACTGGAACGACATTTGGAGAGGAAAGCTTGGGTGGCTTCTTTCGGTCGACCTAAAATGACGCCGCAGTCGCTCCTGGCGAGTCAGACTGGCTTATCACCTTACTTGAGGTTTGTTATAGTTTATGTTTATATATATTGACCTCTACATAATATATATTTATTTATTGATTTATTCTTTTGAGATACGAAAAGCAAATAAAACAGAACACTTGTGGGATCACTTTGTTGTCTTGGTATGAAACTAAAAATAATATCAGATATCCACATCATGGTCCCTTGGGAACAATTAAGTCAACACATTCAAAAGATATCTACGTTTATGCATCTTCTTTGCTGCATTTTGTATGAAACTTGCCACATGCATTACGCTGTATCCCGCATGTGGCAGAGTAGGCAGAGGGAGAGTGTTAGGACACTCTCCCTTTTCCCCACTTTCCGCCGAATTTTTCGAGGCATTGCGAGCTGAATGGAATTCGTCGCTAGGTTTTTCCCTCTCATTCCTCTCATTCCCTCGAGTGGGGATCGAACCCAAAACCGTCGCGTTATAAGCACAGCCTGTACACATATATATATATTCAATTTCCCATATAATGTATGTAATGATGAAATTATTAAATGTTTAATTACTTACATAAAGGAGGTATCACGATGTTATTAACACTTATTAATAAATTACAGGTTTGGTTGCTTATCTACAAGGTTGTTTTACTATCAACTAACCGAGCTTTATAAAAGAGTGAAAAATGTTAGACCACCACTATCTCTGCATGGTCAAATACTCTGGAGGGAATTTTTTTATTGTGCAGCAACAAGGAACCCTAATTTTGATAGAATGGAAGGGAACCCAATATGTGTACAAATACCGTGGGAAAAAAATCAGGATGCACTCGCCAAATGGGCAAATGTAATGACAATATATTTATTTTCTTTAATTTTGTACACTTGTTGATAACATAGAAAAATATGAAAGTAGTAGGTTAAGACCAAACAACAAAAATGATTAAGTTTACATGTGATATCACAGAAAGTTGTTCAGAATAATTTTATTAATTATCTTATCTGTAAATCTAATGAGGACATCGCGGCGTAGCGGCTCAGTGCCTGACTGTAAACGCGGCGGTTGTGAGTTCGTGGCGTTAAGTTCTGCAACAAATCACGCTATAACACTAGTTGGGCGGAAAGTGGAGAATGGAATATCTTAACACATCTAAATTAAATGTTTTAGGGTCAAACAGGCTATCCATGGATAGATGCAATAATGATACAGTTACGTGACGAAGGGTGGATCCACCACTTGGCGCGACATGCTGTCGCTTGCTTCCTCACTAGAGGAGACCTTTGGATCTCATGGGAAGAAGGCATGAAGGTGATATTTCACTTAATGACTATTTTTTAAGCTTCACAGGTTCTTACTATATTCCGCATATATTAGAGTAGTTGAAGGGCACCTAAAGTTGAAATACTCTATTCCATATGCACCGCCCGTTTGTCGAAACATTTTGTGTTGATCTACAAAAATCAACGCCGCGCTTTGTCTTTTTACCAGAACGAAAAAAATTATATAATTCATTTCTATATGATTTCTATTGAAGCCAGTCGTGGCGCAGGGGCACGAAGTGTGATTGTAAACCCGACTGGTTGTGGGTTCGATCCCCACTCGAGGAGATCAAATATTTACTTAAATTTATATTTCCATTTCTTTGCTCTGGTGTCGAGGCTAAGTGCGGCGTTGAGTTCACTCAAAACGCCAGAATTCGGCAGAAAGTGGTGAACGGAGTGTCTTAACACTAGGTTCCCTCTGCCTACCCTGCTGTGTGCGGGATACATCGTGAAGCTGATTTTTTTTTTATACTGTACATACAATACAACAGTTATTTTAATAAGCTCTAAACTAACAAATTATTTGTTTATGGTTGACTTAACAATACAACAAGTTTATAATTTTTACATCACACTACTTGCATATAGCAGAAAAGGCAGAGGGAGCCTAGTGTAAAGAAATGGATTGAATGGGCAAATGGAGTGCTATTCGCCATTTTCGCCAAAATTTTCGAGATATTTTGCATTGAGTGGTGGTGCTTTGTTTTGTTTCATTATTAAAGTGAGTAAAAGAGAAATCATTCCCTTTGAGGGAATGGAACCCACAACCGTCGTTTGGCAACCTGGGAACCTAGTGAGAGAGTTAAGACACTTCCGTTCAACATTTCAGATAATTTACTTTAATGAAATATCGTAAATTAATCTGCAGGTCTTGGGACCCACTAGTGCATTACTGGATGTTTATTATATGTATTTTATGATTGTTTTTCTTTCAATTCTACTTGACTTTGAGGAATTTCATTTGTTGTCAGTAGTATGGATCCCATATTCATTAATTTTGTACATGCTGTGGATGTTGTGTTGGAAAATTAAAAGGTAAACTTTTATATTTAAATATATAAGTTTATTTTATAAAATGATACTTGAGAGGATATCTAAAATATCTAAGGATATCATAAAACAGTTTTGTATGACCAACAAATTACATTTTCATTGTTATTTTCTTTTTGAGTTATTATATATATGGATATATTGATATATATTAATTATGTATATATTTAATAATATATAATATTTAATAGTACATATAAATCATATAGATTTCTCTATATAAAAGTTAGTAATGTGTATAAAAATTGTAGAATGTTATTTCTGACAGGTGTTTGATGAACTCCTATTGGACGCTGATTGGTCAGTGAATGCAGGCATGTGGATGTGGCTATCATGTTCGTCCTTCTTTCAGCAATTTTTCCACTGCTATTGCCCTGTTCGATTTGGACGCAAAACTGACCCCAATGGAGACTTCATTAGGTATCAAAAATAGGAAAATATTTATATTATTTTTAGTAATTTGGAATAATTACTGCTTCAGCCACATTAATTTTGATATCTAGCCAAGAACGATCGAGTCACTAGAATACTATGCATCTGTATTGTAAATATGATGTTCTAGAGATATGAAATAGGCATGGTCACAGCTAGCTATAATTACTAACATTGTGTATTTATTTAATGGAACCCTTACAAAAACGCATTACTTTTAACGATTATAAAGTATATGATTAATAATTATTTAGAAAAAATAAAACTACAAAATACGGCAAGCCGCTATATTTTGAACGCCAATCATAACAACACGTCACGCCCTGAAAAGAGAAACAATGGTATTGACAGATTACTCAGACTGTAAATTTGTTGTTTTCTAAATGGTTATTTTGTTTATTTTTGCAGAAATATGATAACATTGTATGTCATTTTTAATAATGCATGTTTTTTGAATCATTCATCAAGTAAGAGTTATCATAAAAGTTGTTTTACGCTTTGACAGCATTTTCCATTTCTACAAAATTCTATGATGATAAACGAAATTCATAGCTAGATATCAATGTTCTATTTTAATGTAATTATTTCAAAATTTCAGAGCAAGGAGAATACGGACTACTGTAGAAAATATATAATGTCATCTTATATCTTCTAAAATTTGGTAGTATGTAATATACAATCCTCTACAAAAATATTGCCATGTACCCCTTAATAATAATTAAATTGACGTGTACTATAATAGCTTACATAAAAAAATATATAATATAATACAATTTGGATATTAAAAAATTATAAAATACGATAAAAGTGGAAATGCTTAAAAACTTTTTCTTCTTTTTAGGAAATACATTCCGGCGTTAAAGAACATGCCGACTCGGTACATCCACGAGCCATGGGTGGCTCCCGACGCTGTGCAGCAAGCAGCACGTTGCATTATAGGGCGAGACTACCCTATGCCAATGGTCGACCACATTAAAGCCTCACAGATCAACATCGAACGGATCAAACAAGTTTACGCCCAACTCGCCAAGTACAAACCTCAGGGTTAGTATTATTTAAAAAATCAAATTAAAATTAAATCAGCTTAACGCTGTATCCCGCACACGGCAGGGTAGGCAGAAGGAACCTAGTGTTAAGATATTCCATTCATCACTTTCCGTCAAAATCTGAAGGTGTTGCGTGTTGAGTGGCGGAACTCTACGCCGCGCTTTGCCTCGACACCAGAGCAAAGAAATGGAAAAATAAATTTATGTAAATATTTCATTTCTTCGAATGGGGATCGAACCTACAACCAGTCGATTTTGCAGTCACTCTTTGTGCTTCTGCGCTGCCACGACTGGCTTTTAGTATTATTTAATTTATTAGAATAGCTTTCTTATTGTTCTTGTTCTGCATGTAGTGGATTTGACAGAATTAAGACACTTCGTTACTTTCAGTCCAATCTACAAAATATAGCTTGTTGAGTAGTGTAACTTAACGCCTTGCTATGAAAAGAAAATAATTCATTTCCCTAAGTATGAGTTTTACAGTCAGATGCTGTGCTGCTGAGGCGCAACGGCCCCAAATATTTATTATACAGTGTTTTTCATCATCACCACTTTAAATGAAACTACAGTTTTAATGATACTATACAATTAAAACAAAAGAGATTTTTCCAAATCGAGTCGCAGGTAAAGGCGGCGATGTTGAATTGCGTAAAATAGAACGATTGATATCCTTTTCTCGTTCGTAGTATGTTTTTTGAGAATGAAAAGCAGCAAATCGGCAACGCTTAGCAGTATTTTTGTAGTAGTATGTGTTTACGTTATTGGTATCTATTCGTAACTACTTCACACGGACCACAGTATGGATAAACATTGTGAAATAAAAAAAAAACTGTTCAGGTTTATTGATTAATTTCCATAGGTATGGGTTTTTAATATTTTACGCTATATGCTGCTCCCGTAAAAGGAGCGCAGACGCTTCCACTCTGTATATCAACATTTATTAATTTATGGAGGAAAGAATAATTTTCATTTTCCAGCTTTGGCAAGGTTATGTAAGGGGTTGATTTTTTTATCCATTTTTTGTTTCCATTCATTCATTCATTAAGATGGAAACTTAAAAACACACATTAAAGTGTTTTATTTTACAGGTGCATTGATACCCCAATTAGTGCAAAGACCTAACGTAATGCAGTCATCACCGAGTCCTACATCAATAATTGCAAATATCAATCAATCAAACTATTTGTGCAGTCAGACACCAGATCCATCCACACCATCAACTCCGAATCCTCAGTTTAAAGAAGATGACATATTCCTCAGGCCCACCATAAATAATATTAGGTCTAATATTGATTCCAACAAAACAACAACTTTTAAACAAGTCGTCATCATACAACAAGAATCACGACAATCTCCTACTGAAAGTAACTACATTATCAATGGCGATACAAATTCACGATACAAAATTGACAGCAATAAAGCAGGCAATTATGATTTTAAAAATTTAGCTATAAACAATTGCATACAGAAGTTTTCCAATGACCATGTTAAATTTTTAAACGAGGAAAGTAATAAAAATGATGATTTTAATGCAGAAGTTAAAATCGATGAATATAGCACTAGTAAACCCAAGTTTTATTTCACTGACAATGGAGTAATACCACACAATAGTGATCAAAATTTTGAAAATGATAGTTATGCTAGTGACTATCACAAAGAAAGACAGTTAAAAAGTGACGCCACTGATGTTTATAATACAAATAAATCTCAAACAGATAATAAACATACATCTGATGATAAAAAATAAATTGGTTATGTAATAAAATATAAGTGATTTATGTTCTTAAATTTATTTCAGTTGTTCTTTTTTACTCCGCTGTTTAACTTTTCTACTTGTTGAGTTCTAATTGCGCCACTGTTTTCATGTGCTGCTGTAATGCCTTAGTTGCTTTTCTAGATTTTATTGGTGCCATTGCATCTTTGTTTACATTTTTATGATTTACCTTATTTAACTCATTTTTAATACTTCCTAAGATGGATATCTAAAGAAGAAATATATATGTTACAATAAGAACATATTTCATATTTTGACTTAAAATTGTATTTTTACTTACAGTCTCTGGTATATGTACATATCTAATGTTACGAGCCTGTACAAACAAGTTATCGAAAAAGTATTCATTTCCCTGTGAGTCACAATACACAGCCTTAACAAGTGATAAATTCATATAACTGAAACCACAATTATATAATTATGTATATATCTTTTGAAAAACTTATATAAATGTGAATCTAGTGTGGATCTGTCCCTTGAACATACAAGCATACTTAAACATACAAGAGATGTGGGTTCAAATCGCTACATTCAAATTTTTATATATTTTCTAAAAAAAATAATTCTTTATGTGAAATAACACTAGAAGTGTTAAAATGGTGTAATATACTTACAGTATGGTCTTCCTTGTTTTTCAGTTTTATTTTAAAATTAATTTTAATTTTACTCTATAGACATTTATATAATGTGCAGACACTCAAATTATATTACAAAAATACAAAGGTACAATTGAGTATCAATCAAAATATTTCCATTAAGGTTATTTGTAAATACTTTTGTGTGGATAAATATTTACAAAAACATTTTTTAATGTAATTAGATCTTATATTTAACTTTGTTAGTTAAACATAATGTGATAATGTTACTGTAAAGATAATAATTTTATATTTGTAAATCAATTTAATTTTTCCAAAGCTTTAAATAACTTACCCATCCACTATTGCAAGTTCCCCACATACATATGAGTCATTTCTAAGATCTACTGTAATATTTTTATTCTGTAAGGATTTCACTAAGCATAATAAAGTGTTATGGTAAAAAAACTTTTCCCTTGATGTTCCTACAAATGCCATTTTGTAAGATCAGTGTTTTAAATTGAAATTATATGTAACTGAAAAGTAAAATAGGAAACTTTAAATATAGATGATCATCAATCATAAATCATTTGTATAAATATAATATTTTCATAATATACTATTATATAATATTAGTGTATTGTATAGTATAGAAATAAATAAATAAAATAATAAGTATGTAGTTACATTTACTAAAATAATAAAACAATGGTATATGAAATAACTAATTTTGTTTGACTAGCACTAATCGCTGATCTGGTCTTGATTTTAATTCCAATTCGGCTTTGACAATGCACCATTTATCATCTTTCTTTTCTGCAGAAAAATAGTAACTTCCTTTATCTTTGGGTCCAGTTACAGGAATGCTAAAGTAAGCGTTTTCACTATTCCAGCTGTTTTTTTCACTGTCGCTTATTTTAAATTTCTTATCTTTTATTGGCTCACCAAGGAAATGCACTGCTCCAGGATGCTTTCGTAGGATGTTTAATGCATCTTTATAATAATCGAAGTTTCTGACCCTTTCAACGAGTTTACCTTTCAAGTAAATACCAGTTGTAGCTACTATAATTCCACCCCATCCGGCGATTTGGACTAATTTGCCTGTAGTAATATACATGACAATAACTTACTTTATGAGTTAGTATCAAGGATTTGAAGAATTTTTGATGGATAGATTAGTTAACATCAATATTCATTTCTGTAGGCACTGGTAAGAAGAATTTTATATATCCAATACACAATGATATAATTATATATTATACTTAACCTATTCTATAACAGAAATTATAATCAAAGAATTTGTCAAACAAAAGTGACAATTGTAGAATTAAGGAATTGTCGTGAAAGCTGTCATTTCGATAGATAATAAATATAATTGTTAGAAACAATTTTTGCGTGGAGCAACCGAAATTAAGCAAAATATTTAAAACAGTAAAATAAACAAGTTAAATAAAAAGTAAATGAGCTTTTTAAATTGGCAAATAACTAATAAAAGCCAATAATCATCAATAATCATCAATAAAATTTTCATATTATATGAAAATATTTAGTTTGGCGATTTGTACTGGCGAGATTTCTGCTTGACTTCTCTGAGCCAGGTAACCATAATTTGACTTATCAGCCGTTGACGGTTAACACGAGATTTTGATTCATAACTCGTCTTATGACAGAAGTACGTATAAAGCCACTCAGCGGCATATCAAATATTAGCCAAGGCACTGTCTACTAAGGATCCGAAGGTGGGAGGTCAAAATAGGAAGACAACCGACCGTGTAGGTACTTTATGTGACAAATTGCCACAGAAAGATCCGAGCATATCGCCAGAATCGGTGAAAAAAGCTTGAGCTAGCCGTCCCGAACTTTACGCATAGGAAATGGCATCTTAGTCCATATAACGAATGAGTAAGCCGATTTCCTACGCGCTCTCTTTGCCTCAAACTTGACTATGGATAACAGAGGAACAACGCCGCCGACTATTCCGCGGTGCCAGAACTCAATGCCTGAAGTTAAGTTCAGCCAAAAAGCTGTTAGGCGAGCTCTGTCTTTTTTGGACCACCGCAAATCAAGCTGATCAAATGGCATCTCTTTTAGTGCCTCGTTCATGTGCCCCTGAGCTGACACCGGTGCTATTGTATTTTTTACGGCACTATTATTCAGTCGGCGTAGATGAGACAAGAGATCCCGAAGAAAGACGATGGTCCCGATTCATCAAACTACAGACCTATTGCTATCACCTCTTCAACCTTCACTTTTACCTAATCGCTCGCTGGGCTGTCTCTGTTAGGAGCAAAGGAGAAGACCTGGCAGTTTGTCTAGCCATAGCGAAAGACTTCGATCGATTGTAGCCCGGGGCACTCTTTGCAAAACTTTCAGCGTACGGGTTTCCCGGAAATTTATACAATTGAATCGCCAGCTTTGTCGTTGGGTGTAGCATCAAAGTCGCTGTTGACGGTTTTTGCTCTAAATACATGCCCGTGAACGCTGACGTCCCCCAAAGATGCCTGAAGTCCTCATTCGCATCCTTGCATTCATTGCTATGACACACGATGGTATAGTAGAGGCCATATGCTCGAATTGAGAGCCGTTATAATTAGTGTTGGGCGTTACTGTTATATTTTTATAATGCATTATTCATTATATTATATTTTTTTAACTGTTATTTTAAACTGTTGTAATATATATTATATTATTTTCAACGTAAATACAATACAATGACAAAATGTACGAAGTTCAGACTAATATTTTTGTTATTAGTTATTTTAATGTAAGTAATATTTGGCCTTTCTGCCATTGAGTTAAAGCTCATATTTGTGCGAGGTTATACGATGTGAAGTTCGCCATCATTATTTTATTTCACCTTGGCTGGACTCGATGTAGGCCGAACAACTACTAAATATTCCCGATCATTCCCGAACCGAGGCGCCACACGCCATTTTATAGCAGATAATGAATATTTTGACTGTTATTTATAACAGTCAGTGTTGAAAATAAATAATGATTAGAACATTAAAAAATTATAATGAATTATATTATCTGTTAAATGTTATAACGCCCAAGTTTAGTTATAATCATTAGACATCCAATATTTTTTTAAAAGTGCATGTCACTACACGTATGTAACTTAAGTATCATCCCCGCCATTTGGGTTCGTGGCACTCTACTACTATGCGGTTTCGTAGAAACTTTCTTCAATGGATTACTTGCAACAGTGTTTCCAGGTTAATAAGACATACAGGGTATCTTCGAAAAGTGCATTCACCTCCAAAGGCCGGAAACGTACTTATAGCTAAAAAAAGCTTCTGCAATAGTAAAGGCGCAAACAACTTTGTCTTTTGATTAATATGCCACAAGCAAAAAAAAGTTTTATCTTCTAATGTTTAATAATTTCTTGATTTTATACAATATATATCAGAGCCATTAGCTACCTACCCAATATATACTGTACATTTACTAGACACAGTGGTTTAAATAGTTTCCGATGTAGGCTCTGTATGACTTACGTAATTGAGAAATGTCAATTGTCAATGTCTTTTGATAACTGTGACGTTTTAATTTCTATATTGATAATTTTTGTAATACCTTCAATTAGTGTAAAATAATGTATTTTAGTCTTATAGTCTAAGTGTATGTGATAAAATACATTTTTGTGTTATATTCCAATCTTATGGGAATTTACGAAAAACAACAAAAATAATGTTTAAAAAATTTAAAGATAAATTAGCTGAGGAAGTGAAGTCATCCCCTCAAAGAATACAGCAAATCGCACAAGCTGCTCAGGTAAACAAATTGCATATGTCCAGAATAAGTTTTTAGTTATCCAATAGAAGCTGTTCATTCAAAATATAA
>JAJHJA010001399.1:0-48253 GCA_021202915.1 Heliconius himera | reverse complement strand
CATACAATCACAAGGGTTTTTTTTCTATCTCCATACAAATAATAATTTACAAAAAAAATCAAAAAACAAAAATTTTTAACTTAAGATTTATCTAATTTAATAAAACGGTTGTATAAAAACTCTATTAGAGAGTAGCAATTTTGTAAGATATAAATGTTAAAATAGTTTTTTTGTTTTGGTATCGTGTAATATGCATTTTAAAAAACACAGTTGTGTTGATATCACAGCAGACTTTAATATTATTTATATATATATAAATATAGGTAAAGAATAATTTAAGTTATTTTTTCAGCTTAATGCTATATTTAATATCCTGTATATAGCAGAATATGCAGAGGGAATCTAGTGTTAAGATACTGCTTTCCCCATAATTTTCGACGCATCGCGTATTAAGTGGCGGAACTCTACACCACTCCATGCCTTGTTATCAAGGCGAAGAAATTAAAATATTAATAAATTATAATTCATTTCCCAGGGTGAAAGCTGAATCCACAACCTCGCACAAGAGTGTGAGTTTAAACGCGACGCTGCGCCACAACGGCCTCATGAAGTAATTAAAAAACTATACGATATTTAGGAGTATTAAGTACGCGTGCAAGGCAAGCGCAGTTATTCCCGCGTTAACTCCAATTGTTATCTTAAATCTTGAAATCTCGATGTTTTTATCATCATACCGTCACTTAACCGTAATGCGTCGAAAATTGGAAAGTGGGAGTGATGCAAGAGTGTTACTGTAAACGCGGCAGGTTGCTAATTCGATACCCACTCAAGGAAATGAAATATTTAATATTTTTATTTTCTCGCTCTGCTAGGTTTCCAGAATTCGGAAAGTGGAAACAGAGATGTCCTATTGGAAGCTTAGTAGTGTCTCAACACTAGGATTTCAGGTTCTCTCTGCCTTCTCTACTGTGTGCATAGCACATAACATAACTGTGCTTATAAAAAGTAGGTAATAAGAAGATATGCGTCAAAATTAATTTTCTTTATTTTGATTAAACTCTATCATCAGTTGTGATAAATCACTGCTTAGTTTCATGAAAAACATTGGCTGATTTTGATCTAGAAAAAGAAGAAAAGAAATGTTACTGACAATATATTGAACACTTTGAAAAAACAGCCTAATTTAGTACAATAAAGAATATTATAATTATATTATATTTGATATTAAAAATGATAAAAGAACCAATGTCTTACAAAATATATATTTTCTTCTACCTAAAGTAATTAAAAAAAAGTTAATTACCTGGCACAGATAATAAAACCGATGTAGACGCCTCAGCTTTAACATCTGATATCTCACATTCATTTACATCAGCAAAAACTAATTCTGGTGTGGATTGAATTAGCTTTTTATTTTGAATATTTTCTAATTTTATCATTTTACTTGGAGGAGATTCATTGGCATCTTCATTTTTCTTTTGTTTCATTTTCTTTGATTCTGCTGCTTTGAGAGCTCTGTTGACTTCCTTTTGAATATCTTTTTTTACATCCTCTGATAAATCAAGGCCACTATCATAGTTTTTTATTTTTATATACTTGGTCACTGGTTCATCATCACTGGATATTTCATCATGATTTTTATCTGGTGTCACATGTTCTGATTTAAAGAACTTTCTCCATTTGTTTAGTAAGTCATCTGCTACTTGCTAAAAATTATTTCTTTAGCTTTACACTGTATCCCGCAAATAGCAGAAAGGCAGAAAGTGAAAGAAATCTGGTGCCAAAATACTCCACACTTTCTGACCAATCTTCAAGAGATTGTGTGTTGAACGGGGGACTTCAAAGTTGCAGCTTGTCTGGTTGCCAAAGCAAAGAAATTATAATAATTTATTGAATCACATTGAATCAAACGCTTGAAAACATCTTTTTTGCAGTCAAGTTACCCAGTTGGTTCTCTTTCATGTAAGGCAATATGGCATTAAAATTCACATATTCAACATGCATTGCTATGTGGGATAGTGTCAAGCTGACTTACGAATTTAATAGATTTAGGTATCCTAAGCATATAGTGTTGTGGATGTGACCCAAGCATTTCACATTTTTGGCATAAGTCATAATTGTCACATGTTACACATTTGTAACGGAAACCACAGATAGGCTCTGAACAACTATCACAAACTACCCCTTCATGTTTTTCTGGCTCTGTGTCAGTATCATCTAAAAAATTAAAAGACATGTAAAAAAAATGTAAATATAATCTATTTATATATTTTGGTGTTAATACCTCCATGTTTTGATCCAGGAAGACTTTTACTTGGTAGTGCATTGTTACTTAGTATTCTATTTTTCGTGCAATTTGGTTGAAAGTGTCGAGAACAAAATCTTAAGGACTTTCGAAGCCTCTCCATATCCTGCTGTAAGAGCTCCTCCCGCCCAGCTAATATTATCCATTGTTTTTGACTAAAATATTTTACAAAAATGAAATTATGTACGATAATAGATAATTTACACGAACATTATGTTTACTTGATTCAGAAGTATTTACATATAATTATATATCCTTTAAAATAACTTACCGGTATTTTTCTTTCGGTAAGCTGTAGTAGTTTAAGTGCTTACTTGCCCTACTATTTCGGCCACAACCTTGTACGCAACAGTAGTTTACCATTGCTTTAGATTATTAATCATATTTAACTGCATTTATTTTATAAATAGTTCTTACTTAAGTTTTGATTCCTATTACTAAATTGCCAATTTATTATTTTTGTTGTTTAATGTTTATTTATTTTGACAATTGCGTAAATGACGTTTTATGAATTAGCTTTTCATGACCACAGATAGTGTTGGGCGTTACTGTTATATTTTTATAATGCATTATTCATTGTATTATATTTTTTTAACTGTTATTTTAAACTGTTGTAATATATATTATATTATTTTCAACGTAAATATAATACAATGACAAAATGTACGAAGTTCAGACTAATATTTTTGTTATTAGTTATTTTAATGTAAGTAATATTTGGCCTTTCTGCCATTGAGTTAAAGTTCATATTTGTGCGAGGTTATACGATGTGAAGTTCGCTATCATTATTTTATTTGACCTTGGCTGGACTCGATGTAGGCCGAACAACTACTAAATATTTCCGATCATTCCCGAACCGAGGCGCCACACACTATTTTATAGCAGATAATGAATATTTTGACTGTTATTTATAACAGTCAGTGTTGAAAATAAATAATGATTAGAACATTAGAAATTTATAATGAGTTATATTATCTGTTATATGTTATAACGCCCAAGTTTAACCACAGATACATTACATGTCAACAATAAAAAAAAAACCGTACGGTAAGATATATTATGTCAAAATATGATTTAAATATTTCGGTACGGTACGGTATATTAGATTGATTTTTCTTTATTATTTTTAAGTTTTCAAAACAAAAAGGTTTGCTCTTTCTTATATTGTACTGTCTGTCGCGCACTATCCAATAAAAATATCGAAATGTATCAAAAACTTACGTATAGTAAAAACAAAGATTAATATTATTATTTATTTATTTCAGAAGACATCAGTCTTATACACAATCTACAATAACACCGGGGAAGCAAATATAAGTTTTTTAGTCACATTTGTATTTAGCAGAAAAGGGAACTTCTTTAGATTCTTTGGATTCTTTACGAGCAGGTCCTGTTTGTGTAATCGGCAGTACTCTCGTGTACCGCCAATTTCTTTTAACGGTGCTGTTACAGTCAAAATACTATTATTTATTAATACGCTTAAGAGAATGTCTCAAACATTACATCAACAGATTATAAATTGCTCGCAAAACACTTCGATTTCGCAAGGACAGCGCAATGTGGAAACTCAAATTACGGCGCTACGACTGTATTCATATTTATATACACTCGTCCTGCCATCTACCGTTGAGTGGAATTTCCTGACCCTCTGTTCATAATCTTGAATGCAAGGGAACATCAGCTAAAACGACTATATTATTGCAGATACTAATTATCGGTTATAATTAAGAAACTGAAAAGAGGCTATTTTCGTTATTAAAGTATAAATTAATTTAAATATTCGTGGCGCAGCGGCACGAGGAGTGACTGCAAAACCGACTGGTTGTGGGTTCGATCCCCACTCAAGAAGATGAAATATTTACTTAAATTTATATTTCCATTTCTTCGCTCTGGTGTCGAGGTTAAGCGCGGCGTTGAGTTCTGCCACTCAACACGCAATGCCTCCAGAATTCGGCAGAAAGTGGGGAACGGAGTGTTTTAACACCAGGTTCCCTCTGCCTACCTTGCTGTGTGCGGGATACAGCGTGAAGCTGATTAAATATTTATGATCCATATTAGATACATTCAAAGTTCGAACATATAAAAATGATTATTATATTACTATCAAAGAAATAACGCTATAACTAACCATTTGCTACAAAACGTCATGTAATGTTTGAATTTAAATTGAATACGCTATCTAATATTCTCGAAATTGTTAGCTCTAATGGCGACACTTAGTCTAGACTTGTAGTAATAACTAGAAACTTTGCCGGCCGGCGCCCTACAAGCGCATTCGTTTATATCTCTAGAATATTCTACTCGTCGCTAGATGTCGCATTCAAAATAATATAAAGACTCCTTGGGCCGGAAAATCGAGTGAATTACAATGTAATTTTGCTGCTGTTTTTATATTAGTTAATTATGTGTTTTTTAGCTACAGGTCGTATCCTGCACATAGCAGGATACGACCTGTCCTGTCTGGCCTCGTGTGATTGCCGCATATTAAAAAAACACCAAGCTGGGGTGATAGTTAATAAGAAATAAAAATCAAGACCATTTCTAAATATTGGTATATTTTCAAAAATATTGTATTACATGACCTGCATTATCTATTTACAAAAATTAAAAAAAACAATAAAATTAACATTTCTAGTTCCATAACTGCAAGTTCGTTGAATATATATAAAAATGAAATAAAGCACAACAGTTTTGGGGCTCGCCAAGTACACACCTATAACTTATATTTACATAATAAGCATGTAAGCGCTTTATTGGATACATCACGTATAAAAATTCTTAAATATATAATTTACTTAATTTTGATTTCTTAAGTTTACAATTTTGAAAATTCTTTCATAGAGATAGATGCCAAATCGAAAATTAAGGGAAATCGTATAAAAAATATAATAAAGTTTTGTTTATGGATAGTAGGCGCGAGCAAGACTAGAAAAAATCTTTAAATACGAAGCGCGTATAGAAGACATAAGCGATATGAGCATTATTTATGTTACTCCAGAGCGGAGTTCGTCCAAAAAATTATGTTGTTCATATATACTTTCTGTGACTAACGAATAGCCAAATGGACCCGCTAGCTTCCTATCCTACGTCACCTGCATATATCTGAGTATCCCGGTGGAGGGAATTCAACATTAAGAAACTCCGTTTGAACTGAGTGGGTATTCACCACCAAATTTGCAAGTGGCGAGACTCGACACCGCGCTTTTTTTTTTACCGGAGCGAGGAAATAAAAATAATTAATTTTCCCAGATAGGAATCGAACCCACAGCCGTCGCGTTTACATAGTCACACGGTGTGCCGTTGCGCCACGACGTCCACACGAATATTCAAATTATAAACGATCTTGTGCATTTCTAGTGTAAACCAGCACAACCATACTTCACAAAGAAATACTAATCAGAAAGTAGTTATATGGAACAACTCGCAGACACCATTTTATCAGGATTTATCTAAGCTTATGTACTATTTATATAAAAAATCGTAATTTCCTACAGTTCATTATAAAAGCTAACACACATCAGTCGCTCCGGGGGCGTGCGCGGGTCTTCGCTAATACTAAATTATATTGAACACAACAAAATAGAGATCCTCCGTCCGTCAAAACAAAAATTAATACTTTAGAGCCATTTTTAAAGGAACCACTTTCATTATAATAATATTTTTTCAATAATATCGTTGTTATATATCGCTATGCAATTTTCACAGTTTAATATGAAATTTAACCTTTTTATTATTTGATATGCTTATTTGTTTAGCCTTGATTAATTTAAATATAAATTGATTGATATATAAAAAGAAAAAAAAATGACACTGCAATATATAACAACTATAATAATTTACAAAAATCGAGCCTCTGATGGGAAATCGCACGCAGGCCCCATAATAAAATACAACTTACGGACAACCTCCTTACAATATCTCTATATAATCGACGATTTAGTTACTTGGACGTATATATAAAAAATATCATCATAATAAGAAAATTGGTAAACAAAATGAATGTAAGTGGTGTAAAAAAACGTGACCAAAAACGTCGATTATAGCTCATATTACATGCAATTGTGATGTTAAATATTTATATAACCGTTTGAAATATTGATATATTTATATTAATAAATCTTCTAATTGAAAAATGTTGTAATTAGAAATTAATAGTAAAGAAATATTTACTTTTGAGAATTCTCAATTCAATTTGTACCAACAAAATGTAAGGATCAAATTAAAAATATCATTTTATAAAAAAAATTAACATTCTAATAAAACATTGCAGTTCTTTTAAATTAATTTAATATTTATTTTTGAATTTTTCATAGCAGTTGTACCAACATCACAATTGCAAAGACGGACATATTTAGAACATTGTAATAATATAAATAAAAAAAGAATATTTATTTTTTACCAATTCTAAATACGTCCTTCGGACCACTTTCCAACATATTGTATAGTTAGCATACAAAATCTAATATAACTTATTCTACCTAATACGATACAGTCGTAACGCCAGAAGCTGGCATAAACAAACATACAAACAAATAGTAAGTAAATAAGTAAATGTATCGAAAAATTTCACGGGTTCGTGCATAATGATTTGAACTTTATATATTACCGATAATGTATTTGTATAAACTTTATATTTTATCATAATGCTCAGTTTTTTAAATATATCTATTACTTTTTTTTTACTTTCACGCTTCATTCTGACACTTCGTTCTACACCCTCCAACCAATTTTGTGAATCAAAACGGTGTGTTGAATGGCGTAACCAGAGCGAGGAAATGAATATAATAAATTTCCTCAAGTAGGAATCGAACACACGGCCGTAGCATTTACAGTCGATGTACCGCTGTATCACGACGGCCTCAAATACTTAATTTTATATTTCAATAAGAAAATAGATAAATAAATTACAGAGCAATCATAATCAGGCTATCGTGGCTTAGCAGCACAAAGTATAACTGTAACACGACGGTTGTGAGTTCGGTTACCACGCGGGGAAATGAATTATTTTCTTTTCCTCGCTCTGATAACAACACAATATATTGAGTTCCACCACTCACGCACACTTCCTTCTCTCTTTCTGACTCAATGTATCGAAAATTGATAGAACACTAGGATCCCGCTGCCTATGCGGCAAACAGCGTGAAGAAAAAAAATCACCATCGGTAGTATGCATAGTTTACGTATATATGATAATTTTCGATACCCTATATTTTTATGAGATGGAATATTTACAGGGCGAAAAAAGTTCGATATTAAAAAAAAACTTTTACATACATTATGCACAAACTTCCATCTAATTTGTGCTCTTTTGGGGTAGAAATATGGCGCTTGATACTTGGGTGGGTTTTTAAAAAACCCAATTTTAAAAAAATATATCGAGCCATTGCCATAGTTTTAGCGCAACTGACAAATATCAGAATTTACATGGTTTTTAGGTTATTACATACAGCAGTAGTCAGGTATCTAATGTCAAAACACAATGTTCTTCATCTTTTTCTATATTTTATTTATATTTTAAAAATAATAAAAATAAAATAATAATAATAAAATGCTTTAATATTTTAGATTCTATATGTTCCGCTAAAATAGTGGCAATGCCTTCATATTTCGTTTAACAAAAGGAAGAATATGCGCGTATGGTATGCCATAGATTAAAATAAATAAGTAAATATAACTCGGTTATACGACTCTCCTCTTTGGACATACTATATTTTATTTGGTATACACACCAAAAATTATAATATTAAACAAACTGCTTAAGACATACAATTCACTTTGGACATAATATAACTTAAATGTCAGATCTATTATGTAAATAAAATTTGCAAAAAAAAAGTATTGATTAAAATATTTTAAAATAGAGAAACGTATGGCGACTTAAATTATTGTATAACGGTATCTGTATATTTATAAAGGTTACAAAAAATTATTTACCTAAAAATGTGGAAAATTTCATGAAAATTAATATTTATAGCATACTAAATTAATCTACCTAAGCTATTGTCAACTATTTCGAGAAACTTCAGCATTATCGATTTTAAAATAGTACGTATTGTATATTATAATTGTATAAGCATTTTTATGTAATATGTTTTATTTATATATCTCCAATAAAAAAAATACTAATATTATTTTAATTTTTTTTAAGAACAGAACAAAATATACATACATTTATGTACTTGGTTAATTTTTATTACTTTATTTCTCTATTTATATCACTTGTATTTCAATAAGCTATTATAATATACAATACGACTAGGGGCTGTCTGTAAATTACGTCACACGTTTAAAAAAAAGGGGTCCACGAAGTGTGAAACTGTGTGAAGGAGATCTTAATTTCGTAATATCATATTTTTTTATTGGGAAAACAATTTTGCACTCAAAATTAATATAAAGACATCATTTTGAAACTGATGTTTCTTTTTAATTATGAATTGCAAGGCAAAAAAGCTAAATATGTGACGTCACACTAGGAGGGGTCTAACAAATATGACCAGCTGTGATAAGACATTAGTATCATCGACATGTGACGTTATTTACACATGGCCCCTTAAATACGGCATATATTGTGAGGAAAATGTTCTAAACTACACTTGATTCGGCAACACTTACAAATATGATTTCAATGTCTTGAAAAGATTTCATTTCAATACTTCTAATAATTCTATGTGTGATAAAAATTGTCTATTGCTTACGTTTATGATCAAAATAGTGTTCGGTAGAAGCATTTTAAATGTTTTAAGCGTAAATAAATAATACAAAGTGATTTTGAACTGTCAGATTTCTCTTTGTCTCCAAGAGATTTACACGTCACGTAAAAAAATCACGTCAATACGTCACGTGGGTATATGTTAAGAAAAATTGTTAAAAATGTACAGTCAGCTTATTAATTTATTGGTTTAACTGTCCTCCAACAGGTTGTGTAGTTCAGCGTAGTTCAATATGGCACGGTGAAGGAATTCGTATTGCAACTGAAAAAAATATGAAAAAAATAATTAATGGTATTGAATAAATTCAATTAATGTTTTTATCGTATCGCCCCTAATATTCTCATTCTGATTATGTATAAAATGAAATATAAGAAAAAAAGTTATTCTAAAATGAAATGTGAGTTTCCTTTTTAAATACGATCAATGTAATGTATCCATGCGGGCACGTGGACTCTACAAAAATAAACAATAGATATACGCACGAAAGTGTCGATGGTGTGCGCGCGCTGAGAGCGCACCTTGCGCGCGACGCACGCCACGTCCACGCGCCTCTCCACGCGCAGCTGCCAGATGAGGATGCACAGCGCCACGAAAAGGGAAGACCTTTCAGTTCCGTATCTACAATTACAAAACTTATTTAGTTTACGGTTTTATGGTGCATCCCATATATAGCGGACTAGGATGCGCCGAGCCTCATGCTGTGCGTACCAAAGTAAAAAAATGAAAAATAGTTCAATTCTCCGAATGAATTAAAAAATAACACAGAAGAAACCATAATAAAAGTATTTATTAATTGGGTTTGTGTCCTAAATGTAGTTGAGTCAGGTTAGTGAGATTTTAGTGGATAATGGAGTTAGATATAAAACGATCAATAAATGATCGTTTTATATTTAACTACTATGTAATTGTACTGTTGTTATACTGTGGATTCATTTTCTTAATTAAATTACGTATACAACAATGTCACTTTGTTACATGCAATGGAATACCCACAATGGAGGCTCATCTTATTATTAGTGATATAAATGTAAAAATTTATGGGAATAAATGTTTGCTCCACTTTGATAACCCAAACGAGGTTTCGCCCGCTCAAACTTATAGTTATATTATATCCAAACTATGCTAATGTTTACACAAAATTTAGTCCTATGTGTTATTCTGATGTATAAGCTATATCACTACAAATTTTCATTTAAATCCGTTTCGTAGTTATTAACTAACTCTTGTTTGAGCGGGCGAAGCCTCGTTTGGGTCGCTAATAAGTTAGATATCTAACGTCCTATAAAGGAGATTTCTGCGACACAAAAAAATCCTCAAATATTCACAATAAAATAACAACTTACAGTACGGTCGACGGATCGTGGCCGCCTTGAAATTAGGCTTTCTGAACTTTTGCGTTTTGTTCATTTGAAAAATAAAAATGTGGAAAAATAGTAAAACGAAATGTACTATGGTATGTACAGCAGACTTACTGGCAGTGCACGAGCAGCGGCGAGCGCGCGGGGTCGTCGGCCGCGTCCAGCGCCGCCGCCAGCTCGGCCAGCTCCGCCAGCCCGCGCGTCACCTCGGGCACGTGGCCCGCCGCCGTGGGCCAGCCCTGGTACTGCAGCTGGCGCACGCATATGCAGTCCCCGCTCTGGGGAACAATGTGTACAGTTTACCAGCTAATCTTGTCATATACAAATAATTAAAATGTATATATTGTTATATAATATACTTTAAATATCGAGGCCGGTCATGGCGCAGCGGCACGAGGTGTGACTGCTAAACCGACTGGTTGTGGGTTCGATCCCCACTCGAGGAGATGAAATATTTACTTAAATTTATATTTCCATTTCTTCGCTCTGGTGTCGAGGTTAAGCGCGTTGAGTTCTGCCACTCAACACGCAATGCCTCCAGAATTCGGCAGAAAGTGGGGAACGAAGTGTCTTAACACTAGGTTCCCTCTGCCTACCCTGCTGTGTGCGGGATACAGCGTGAAGCTAATTTAATTTTTATTTTAAATAATATTGTATATCAAAATGTTACGAGACACTTACCTTATTATTAATAACTCTAAACTGACGCCTTGTGTAGTACGGACACGACTCGCTCTCCTCGTACTCGACGGAAATGTGTTCATATTGGACGGTGCCATCGTCCCAGTACCGAGGGCACTTGCCTTCACCCAACTGAGTACAAAAATTTTGTTATAGAAACTTTCGTCTCCACTGATAGTTTATTTTTTCGCTCTGGTAACGAATCAAAACGCGGGGTTTCAAGTTCCACGACTTTACACGTAATGGGACATCGGGAGAAACGGTACTTTCGCTCTGTCCTTGTTATATAAAAAGTAGAAGTCTGTATGAAATTACATTCAAATACAATATTACATAAGAAGTTTGTAACTCACCTCACTTAACATGACTATAGTAGTAACATTATGTTCGGAGATCATCCGCCAGAAGTCCATAATTGTACTGGGGAGCGGATCTTGTGTGATAATGAACCCTTCTGAGTTGTCGTAAGCTATAAAAACAATTTATTATTAATATATAAACAATATTTGAAATTGAAAAAATCTAACAAATGAATATTTAGTTAAATATTCGTAGGTTTTACAATATGAATAAGTTTTAACCTATACGTGATATAGTACCTTCCACGAAGCTGGCGTTGACGTAGGTGGAGTAGTCGCGCGCGGGCAGCGGCGCCAGGATGACGCGGTTGCGGTCGTAGGGCAGGCAGTCGGCGCTGCGGTTGCGCGCGCGCAGCTCGTCCGCGCCGCCCGCCGCGCACGACTTGGCCGGCTCCGGGATCGGCGGGTCCATCATTTTCTGAGGGTTTAATAATTAGTATACGAACAAAAATGTAATCACGCGTAATTTCGGGGTGTTATAGTAATTCCAAATTTTAGATAAAAATAGTTTTTACGGTCAATTGTAAATCACGGATCGTAAGAACTTAATTTAGTGTGTCCTGTCAGACGTAGGCAATGACATTTACTATGGGTTTGTTTTATTTATATACAAGCCAATATCGCGAAGTCTTCCGCTAATACTAAAATGTATTCTGCGAATCTATTATTGACCTTAAGCTGGATCTTAATCTATTATTGACTTCAAGCTTTTTTCTCATGATTAATTTGTTTATCTTTTCAAATATTATTCACAATATAATATTAAAATTTACGGTTTTAAATTAAACAATATATATATATATATATATATATATATATCGTTTCTCACCTCAAATTCATGTTCCATCAAACATTTATCAGCTCCCTCTGGTGTATTGCGAAGTCTATCAATAGAACTCTTTAATCTCGACGCAGGTATCTCAGTGTCGCCGTAGTGCGCGTACTCGACGAGCGCGCGGTATACGAATACGTATTGTTTCTGGGGGGAGGAAAATTATTTTTTCTTATTATATTATGTGTGGTACGAATAGTATATATTTTTTAAATATATTAGTAGCAAATGTAGTCAAAGGGAACTTAGTATAAAGACTGTTGTCGTATTTTCGCTTATTTTGCAAGACAGTTTTACAGTTTTACTAGACTAACCAAAGGAAAATATTATATTAACAACACAGTGGGGTAACCGTACAACCGCATGATATATTGATTGATCTTGCAGCTTTACCAGATCCTATTGAGAAAATGAAAACATTATTTAATTTCGTAAAAAAAACACATTTACGAAGGTTTTTTTAACTACATACCAAAGATTGCACAAGGAAATTCCTCTGCCGCCTCAACTCGGCCACAGTGTTAAATACCGCAGCGTGTCCAGTGGCACGTAGCTGTTCCAGTAGGCAGTCGAGTGCTACCAGAGTGCCAGTGCGTCCTACGCCGGCTGAACAATGGACCACTACTGGACGACCCACCATGCTGGACCATGCTTCGTTTACTCTCTATACAAAAATATATAAAATAATAAGATATCGGTATAAATAATGTTACAACGTCCAACTGGTAAGCACGATAGTTGTGTGTGTCCCTTTTTAGTATGATTATAATAATAATTACTGATGCATTTCGCGGGGCAGAGGCACAAGCGTGCGACTGTAAACGCGACAGGCTGTGGGTTCGATTCCCACAACCTATACTAATATATTACAATTTAGAAAGGCGGCATAACGTTACACAAGGCACACCCATTGAAGTCTTCAATGTTAATAATAATTACATTCCAAAATTAAATAAACAGAAGCTTTATTGAAAACTAAGAGTAATTTAAATCCGTTTTTTTACATATTTACAACTATATAGTAATAAAACTACCTTTATAAATTTAAGTATAGAATGAGGATGTTCGGGAGCAGCGAAGTCTTTCCACATAAGGAAGTGGTACTGGCGGACGAGGCGCGTCTCCCCTTTAGTCTCTCGGGGGGAGGTCGGGGCACTTGCGTCACCGATGCCGCAGTCTGTTAAAAAAAAAGAATATTACATTTGAATGAAGGTTAATAATAATCATCCTGAAAAACTAGTGCCACTGCGAATTGACTTCATATACGACAAAATTTTGTCGCCTTTGAGTAAAGTAAAATATATATTCTTAGACAAGCTAATGGATCAAATCACCATTATAGTCATTTTAATACCTATTCAATCAATAAATTTTATAAAGCTTATAGAAGCCAATCGAAATACAGTTCACATAATATTTAAGTTAACTAATAATATAATAATTTGTTATTTTATTTTTAATAAAGTTTTTAAGTAAGCGGATTTAAATTCTGTTATTGTAAATTTTTAATTAAATAAAACATCACCTCCATTTCGTTTTGCGATTCCATTGTTTTCAACAATTGGCTGTCCATCAGCGTTGAGTGGTTGCTTCGTTATTTTGAGTTCTCTAACTATGTAGTCTGAATATCTGTGGAAAAAAATTGCCTTTAAAAGTGACTTTTGAAAATGATATTGTGTGACTTTATACGCGACAGTTTTGGGTTCGATTCCCACTCGAGAGAATAAAATATTTAATATTTTTCTTTAGCTTTGGTAACGATACGCAACGCAATGTGCGGCGTTGAGTTTCGCAACTCAACACGTAAATCCTCGAGAATTTTTCGGTTAGTGGGAAACCGAAGTGTTTTAATGGGAATAGAGTATCTTAATATTAAATCCATCTCATGTGTCCTCTGCCTATACTGCTATGTGCTATTTTATAAAGCTAAAAATATATTTCGGCTCTGACACGACAAAGCGTGGCGTTAATTTTTGCCACTTTGGAGTGGCAAAAAATTCGGCCAGGAAGTCCTAAACAGCGCGGCTTGTCGCGATTTCCTCCCTTCCTACTTTATAAAAAACAATTTATAAAAAAGAATAAATCTTTAAAAAATACAAAATACCAACCGTTTCTCAGACACATGATGCACTGTAACACTTCCAAATGCCCTCGCCCCCCTCACATCGTCAGGCCAGTACTTGCTGCATTTCACCTTGGAATACTCCTCGAGATTGGTCAGCATCACGATCAGCTCTAACTTGTGCTCCCATATCATACGCCAAAAGTCGTTCACTGTTGTGTCTGTTGGGCCTTGGGCGCATATGAAGATTTTACGTTCCTGGTGGAAAAATTTAATGCAATTATGCTACATTAAATTAAAACGAAAAAATAATAGAAGATAACACTCAGTTTTGAAGTGTCATGTTTTGTATCTCAATATCAAGGTTATAAATGACTATAACAATACAATTTTTTTATTCTTGTAGAGATACTTGCCATAAATACGCATTTAAATTGTATGATTTAAAAGTTTGCTATTTTGACAGAAACGCTAGACACCATGTTGTTCTGGTGTGACGTCTGCTGGTCTTGTAAACAAATGCTCTGATATTGCTATTCACATATGGACAAAAGTTGCGAGGACTAGATAGATTACATTTTTATTTTATAAAATAAAAAGAAAATTTTGTTAATGCTTGTTATTTAATTTAACATTGTTCTAGTGCAGCAAGTTAGTGTTTATATTTTTGATTATTTTACCTATGTCTACGTGATGGTGATACGGTGGTATTAAATTAAATAATGTTAAGATTCAGTTAAATATTTTTCATTACTAGCACTTATACAAATTACAAAATATTTTATAGAAGAAACTAAAACATAAGGAAACAAGCCGCATGCAATACCTGGTTAATCTCCGAAGGGTCCTTAGTAAGCGACAGGACAGACAAACATACAAATATTTGTTAGACAAACAAAGGGTGAGATACATATCATGAATATATTTCAAAATCAAAGTCATATAAAGCTGATAAAACAAAATTTGAAGTGTATTTAGTTATCCTATCAATAATTTAAATTAAAATATTTTAAAATAAAATTATTGATTTTTACTACTATATTATTGATAATATTTTTGATTTTTTACTGTTTCACACTATCCCTCATATAGCAAGATAGGCAAAGGAAAGGGTAGTGTAAAGATATTGAGTTTCACCCACAGCCTGATTTTATCTTCAAATTAGAAGGAAATGATATTAATTTATTCCTCAAATGCACAAGCATCGCTTTTTTAAAAATATGCTCTTAAGAATAGACTAAGAAACCTAAAACAAACATTTAAAAATAAAAAATCTTACAGCTAACTAATATTGTTAAGCTAAAGAATTTGTTTAAAACACCCTAATCATAGAAACTAGGGTTTCAAATATTTTTCTTTGTTTTGAATAATGTATTTATCAAGAAAGCTAATCACATAAGGATCATATGTTACAAACAACTTTTAGTTATTTCCATGTGAATAAGTAGTAAGAAAAATAGAGTATAAAATAAATTTAGTACTATAGAAAAAATAAAACTATCGCTTTTCGATATTTAGAAAAATAAACAAAAAAAAATGCTTTGAAATTTTTGCAACTTTTCAATAAATATAATTTGGACAGATTATGCATAATTTTGTGGTTTACGTTATTTAAAAAAAGAAAACCACAAAATTAAGCAAAAAAAATATAATTATTGCTTGATTATTTTGAGAAACAAGTTATATTTCTATATTTGCTTCTATTAGATTGAAATACAAAAGAAACATACCTTATATCCTCTGACAAAATTAGCATTAATATAATCAGATCCGCTAATTCCATCTATTTGTGACAGCGTAACGCGAGTTTGGTCATATGCTTTGATATCTGGATATCTGTTTTTAGGTTGATTCTCTCTAGCTTCTGAGGCGTGGGTAGTCCGGTCGGGATAGCATTCTGGTAGCATCTGTAATAACTGTTTAGGAGTTCTTGTTAATTAGTTTTTGTTTCTTAAATTAAATTTGTTAATAAGTAAAAGTATTTATCTAATTTTATTTATTTATTATTTTATATTGGGCGGAAAGTGGGGAACGGAGTGTCTTAACACTAGGTTCCCATTGCCTACGCTGCTATGTGCGGGATACAGCGTGAAGCTTATTTTATTTATTTAATTTTATTAGATAATTGTTTTGACCTCCTATTACATGATATTTATCTTTAAAACATTAGACATATCGTGCATTTCGAAAAAGATATTTCAAATGATGGCAACCTCTCCTTGTGGCAGTTATTTTACAGGCGACCATGTGTTATAGTGTTGAGAAAAGAATAAGTTTTAATTTGATGTATTCATTTAAAAACACACATGAGTGTAAATTGTCGATATTAAGTGACCTGTTTAAACCAGGCAACGTTGGGGTTGCGGCAGAATGAGCGGTGGCAACCATTTTTTTTACAATTCCTCATGAGATTTTCTTCTAAATGATGATGGATTTACATAAAAAATATGTGAGTGTAATTTTTCAACAAAAATAAATTTAATTAAAGGTGATTGCGACACGATTCTTCAAGAATCTAGGCAAACCTAGTGTTATCTATTCTACCTATCATGTGTCATTCTTAAAAATAAGTTTCATTAAAAAAATAGATACCTGCAGTATCGTGCACTGGCAATCTTAGGCCAATATAAATAAATAAAAAACAAATTCACCTCAAACTCCTTTTGGAAGCCATAATCTGAGTCAGCTTGTCTCTCCGAGTATGCCGCTGCTAGGTCCTCCTTAGCTATGGGAGGCATGTCGGGTGGCGTTGTAGTTAATAATTGCTGCCTACCACCGAATTGGTCCACGAAACATCTGTGGATATGTAAAATATATATGTATTACATTTTTTATATGTTTCATATTAGGATATGAAAAAGTTGATGACTTTGGAGAGACAAAGAGGTATGCATGGACCGTAGTAAAGGCCACACTCAATGAACAGATTACCAACACGTCTACTCCAGTGACTCTTTTAGCAATGACGTGGTGAGCACGAGATTTAGTTTGCCTCTTAATACTTGTCAATGCGCGTATGAATGAGCGACTGTAGGGATAGAGCGAATGTATAAAGATACGCATACAATTAAGAGATAAAATAGACTGTGAAGTTAAAAATAATAATTTTAAAAAATCTCTAAAACTATTATTTTATCCCGCATACAGCACTGTACAACAGTAGTTCCCCCCTCTCTACCATGCTACAGATTTAAGCGTGAAGCTGAATTTAAATAAAATGTTACCTAAAAACAGCCTGTAACGGGTTCCTATCCAGGTGGTGGTGGTGATGTTTGCGTGAGCGGCGCGTCTGTCGCACGCACACTATGATAGCACCTACTAGTACTAACGCTGCCATTATACAAGTTGCCTGGAGAAAAAAGAACTACAGTTATAGTAGTTCAATGAGTGAAGTCCATGAGGTTAGGTTTTTAAAATTTTGCAAATTGTTCACTCACAAGAAACATCCTAAAACCAAATCTGTGCAGCCATCTGTATATAGCTAACTTCAGGGCGGCGACGGCTTGTAGACCGTGCTGTATATTAGTAATCAAATTGTTCTTAACTAAAGACTGATTTTTACAACCTACAAAAATTTTATCGTGGCAGGCGCCGTAGTTCGAACTTGCGCCTCTCGGATACCGTTCAAAGGTTCCGTCAAAGGCCTATTAGGTTCAAATTTTGACTCGTTTTTCTAAATATTTCTTTTCTTTAGTGTGACACTTGAAGTAGAAAGTTTAAATGTTTTTGTACCATTAAGAACAGTACGCTCGGAGAGTCGTGGGCACTCGAGAAAACAATTATAAAACGTAAGAAAAAAATTAAAATAGAAACTTCACACGACTCGTCAACTGTACTCTATTTGTTCTATATTGTTACTAGTTATTATATATTCGCAATTTTCACTTAACATTTAATGTATGCTTTACTAAAATCGATTATCGCTGCTACAAAATAATTGTTTTATTGAATTGGCTGAAACTTTACTTTTCAATGTACGTATATTGTCTTTAAAAAGATAATATTATTAGAACAGGTTAGTAATTCAGATTAGTAAATAAATAGTTGTGTAGTTCTAGCGGGTGAAACCGCGAGGGTTGCTATAATAAAATAAGCATAATTACCAATAAAGCAATTTCCAAAATACTAGTGGGCTGCGTCGATACAGGCGGGATGGCCATCAAAACATTTAAATATTCACTATATAAAGGTTCATCGCTTTCTGATCCGGCTGAAAATCACAATAAATTATGTTAACCCGTTGACTTTTATTTCTTTAATATTTAGGTATCTTATTATCAAAGATATTGAACAGAAAAAAATCTACACATTTTTTTTACCTTGAAGCTAATTAATTAATAAAAATTTTTAAGGAAAAAATATTAAAAGATTCTATGACGTATTGTACTCGTAAATTCCTATTCTCTAATATATTTTATTTCATGATTTTTTAATATTCTTCTGCATTCACATTCAATTATCCGGATAATATCGACTAACAATCACTCTGAATAATCAAGTTTCTTCTTTTATTTATTCTTCTTATATTTTACTTACATATCAATTCAACAAATACAGTATAATTGGCAGTCGGCTCGAGCTCCCCATCTTTCACGTGAATATCTTCTTTGCCTTCTTCCTCTTGCTTGTCCATCATTATTGGGTTGTTCATATAAGCTCTACAATTTGGAAAAAATAACATATAAAAAGAAAAAATAACAAGTTTTAGAGAGCAACACTCAACCATTTATAAAGTCCATAGAATAACAAATCTCACAAATAAATCAGCATTACTATCTTCTTTGACGTTGCATAGGCTTTTGATAAATTATGCATGAATGTCTATTGTTAAAATTAAAAAGAATGCTAGAAATTGAATATATAAATTTTACTAAACCATGTTTATTAAAAAGGGGGTTAAGACTAAACCAACAGAATTATTTTTCTGAAATCAAATACATCTAAGCACAAGGACGGTTTCTTTAAACACCGCCAACGCTTTTAACTCCGTACCCGTACTGCATCAATGAGGCACTCATTCGCGTCAATGGGGTTTACCTCTCCGAGAAGTCTGTAACCTTTCCTGGGAGCTCTGGTTGAGGCATTAGGGAAGTATAGTGCGGTGTTAAACAGAGTTAAGTGCTGGGTTTGATAATATCGACTATGACTGGGTATTGCGGGGCAGCACCCTGTCGGAGCTAAAGGTCTTCTGTAACGCCGATGATACGCTGGTATTAGCGAAGCAGAGGACCTATCGTGAGGCAGCAGTGCTTGTGTGGCTCATGTCATCGGGCGGATTCGGCGACTGGGCTTGGAGGTTGCACTCGACAAGTCCTAGGCAATCTGCTTCAATGCTCCGAGGAGGGCCACTCCACTAGAGGCCCACATCGCCATCGGCAGTGCCAGAGTAGAGGTAAAGAGGAGAGCATGAATTACTTCAGACTAGTCTTGGACAACAGGTGGAGTTTTGAGGTAATTTTACCCTGTTGGTCCCGAAACTATCGAAGAGAGCGGCAGCCTTGGCGCGCCTTTTGCCCAACGTCAGTGATTCGAGCGCCTCGAGCTCACGGTTGTACACCGGAAAAGTCAGGTCAGGTTCTCCCGTATGGGCGGACGCCCTGACGGCAGTAGGGCCCTGACTGCTGCGGCGGGCATAGAGAGTGATAATCATCAGGATTATAAGGGGGTACGGGACTTCCGCTGGTGGTCTCTGGCCAGAGGCCTGCCGTAGGACCTGGGCGAGATTGCACTGGTGTCAGTCTATTGCCGGTGCCTTGCATCCGGGGCCTTGACAAGGTCAGCACCACGGGAGGAGCGGGATGCTGCATTGCAAGCGAGACGTCATGGGGTGCAGATTCCTGCCACCGTGGCTATGAAAGAATCCCTGGCTTCTCTAGTGGCGGCTTGTGGCAGTCGACAAGGCGCATCGTGAGGTTTTAGTAGGTGGTGTCGACGGCCTACATCTGCCGGTCCATAAGTCCCACATAACCCGCTCGAGTCCCCACTGGGGCGGCGTACCCGTAAAAGTGTTTCGTCACGATAAAAAAATCTAGCTCTGGTAAAGCCGCAGACAAAGCGCGCCGTTGAGTTCTCCCACAGAACACGCTATACTAGATTGTCTTAACACTTATATAAAAAAAATTTGAAATACATTCAAAAAAAAATATTTCCAAAGAGACTAATACGGAATTGACTACCCAACGTAACAAATTTCTAAAAATCCCAAAAAAATTGAAAAACAATCATACCCATCTTCCATATACGATCTCTTCTCTCGCACATCATCATCAGGCTCTACAGTGGTGTATACATCGTCAAATAATAAGAAATCATCTTTCGTGGTGGGGCTCACAGTGGTGGGTGGTGGAGTGGTGGTCACTGGTATTTTAGGGGGTGGAGGTTCAAATGCTCGTCTTGGTTTTTTGAAACATCGCTTGCAATTGTCAGAATTGAGTACTGGATCATCTTTATCGTAGAATGAACGTCCGTCACCTATTATGATTTCGGAGTCGGGAAATTTGTCGCTGCAAAGTTAAAATTTTATTTAAAATTTGTCTTGACCTCAATATTTCATTAAAAAATGCTAGTCGCTAACGCGATGTGGGTTCAATCCCTATTCGGAGAAACTAACTTATTGAAATTATTTTTATTTCCTTGTTTAGTTAAAAAGACAAAGCGCAGCATTAAAACAAATATAAACTAAGACTTACTAAAATAATCAAGCGCCTATTGTAAATAGATATTAAGTAATTAACACAAAAAAAACAGGCAAATTTCTTAAAATTCGTACTCGAAAATAATTGCAATTTTTAAATTTTATAATAATACAAAATACAATACAGAGCGCTTCATGGCACTCAACGCCTGACCGTAAAAGTGTCGGTTGTGGGTTCGATTTCCACTAGGAAGAATAAGTTATTTTTCCCTAATTCTGGTAAAAAGAAAAATCGGTGCCCGTCATTTAACAAACAATGTCTTGAAAATTTGGCTGTGCGTGCAGAGCGAAGTGTCTTAACATGAGGTTCCCTCTGCCTACCATGCAATATGCGGAATATAAACTGAAGTTAAAAAAGCGTACTTAGAAAACACATCAGTAATATAAGCCCCCAGCATCGGTTGTACTCCGTGTGCGTCTTCATAGTTAATAATACTTATATCCTTAGGCTGGGGCAGATTACGCCAGTCAGTGTTCGGCAAAAGTCGCACCATGTATAATCTGTGAAAATAATTATTAAATAAATGAAGTGCTCAATTTTTTTGTTATTCTCGGCAAGCTATTTAATTTAACCCCAGCATTGAGGGTATGCAGTGAAAATAACTTAGTTTGCCATGTTGGGAGTTCCGCCATGTTGGATCAGAGAGACGTCACACAACTACCACGCATTGTGACATCTACACTATACTTTTGTATATAGGATACAAAATTTGAGCTCAATCGCTTGAAAATATCCATTTTGAAATGTAATTGCCAGATTCCAACCGAAATAATTTATATGTAAGCACGTTAAATAAAAGCTTATAATAACATCTTCCAGCTCCATCATCAGATTCTGGTTGGTAGCCAGGATTTGATAATGGACCTGGCACCCACCCGTCTAGCACTAAGGTCTACATATAAACATCGGGATTGGTAAAACATAATAGACGTTTTAAAAATTATTAAAAAGCTTTGCAGGTCTTGAATCTTTTATTTGTCACAACTATCAATGTATTTTTTATAATACACTTGTAATACATATAAATATTCCTCTCTAACCATTTTGCCGGGTAGTGAAAACCGCATTAAGCAATCGTATTAAACCGCATAAAAAGCGGCTTCAGTCAATATTATGTAAAGATAAAATAAACATTTGATTAATATAAATATTTCATTCAATACCTGTAACAACATATAGGTCCATTTCGCTCCGACACTCGCTGCATGTTTATACTGAACACATATCTATTTTCACTTTCGAGAACCTGAAAAATTTTAATGGAATTAATACGTCTTGCTTTTTTTACTTCAAAGAGAATACAACAAATTTCAGTTGTTACTCCAAGGTAGATTTCAATTAAGTAGTATTATTAAAAATAGTTTTTTAGTTTTGGCCATTAATTGTATTGAGTGTTAGTTTTCATTGACATTTTAATTTTTTGTCCAGAGGACTTTAAAAAAGTAAAATATAAAATTCTGCTGCTGCCTGCTAAGTGCAGGATAAAAAATATATACGCGTAAATAATTGTTTATATTATAATGGTTTATTTCTAAGTACAATATACCTTCTTCCACCTCAGGCGGGGCGGCGCGTCGGGCGGCGCGGGCGCGGTGGCGCAGTGGCGCACCTCCTCGTCGCCGCGCCGCCGCGAGCGCGTCATGGCGCGCAGCCGCACCGTGTAGTTCATGTACGGCTGGAGGTCTTCAAACCTGGGGTCACGTCAAATATTACATTTATTATAGCTCCATAACAGCTTTATGAATTATTAGAGGTACAATGAGAAGACGACGAGGCTAAGTGTCAATTACTATAGATTATTTATAGATCAGGGGTTCCCAACCTTTTCTTGATCAAGGACCACTTTTATATCATTCTTGGTAGCAGGGACCACTATGCATGTAGGTACAATAAAAATTAACTGTGATAACTAAACAAAAACTTCACCTCACCATCCCCAGTCATAAAATTTAAATCGTTCGCGGACCATATTTAGGCTTCTGCGGACCACTGGTATTCCGCGGACCACTGGTTGGGAGCCACTGCTATAGATAGATACACGTCGGATTGTCAAGACACTCCATTCCCCACTCTTCACCCAAACTGAAGATAATTCGGGTTGAATAGCGCAACAATACTACATTTTGTCATGTCAGGGCAGAAAGTAAAAATAATTTACCCATGCCTCATAGTTTAATATATTTGCTATTCAACTTCCCACTTCCTGCTGACATTCCACTAGCATTCTGAATTTTCGGGACATTGCCTACTGATTTGCGAGACTCAGAGTCACACCAGTCTATCACCAGACCAGAGCGAAGAAATGAAAATATTATATAATTCATTTTCCTGAATGTGAATCAAACTGATAACCGTGGCGGGTACAGTCACAAGCTGTGTGACTGCGCAACGACGGTCTCAGATTGTATAATCCAATATCAGCTTCACGCTGTATCACGCAAACAGCAAGGTAGGCAGTGAGAACATGTGTAAGACACTCAGTTCCCCACTTTCCGCAGAATTTTGACATTGCGTATTGAGTGGCGGAACTCTACTCCGCCAGTCTAATATAATGGTTTAAAACTACATATTCTTATATACACATATATTCTAACATTACTTCTAATATTTAAAAATTGTTACTTATACACGTGTATACTTTTACATTAAAAGCATACCTCACACTTCTAGAATCGTTTGTTTTAAATTTAGCCAGTGGTCCTCTTATATCATCCTTGAAGTCTCCATACTGATCTCTGTATGTTGAATTTCCTGTTAACTCCATCTGAAAAATATTGGTGTTTTATTTAGTTACAAAACATGAATAATGCCAATTGTGGTTTTCTTATCGTGTTATCTAACGTAAAACTAGTTGTTTTTTTTTTAAATAATATATATATTTTCTAAATCAACCTACTTCACCATTCAATATCACAACTATACTCTTTTATTTTAAACTAAAGCGACGATATCTATATCCCAACTAAAATCTACGTTGTTTCCAAACCCTAGTGTTATAACACTCCGTTTTCTATTTTTTGCCATTTTTTTCATTTCAAGAAAGTGCGTGTTGAGTGGCGAAACTCAACGCCTCATTTTATCTTGGTACCAAGAAGAAGGAATTAAAATATTAAATAATTCATTTTCCTCAAGTGCTAGCCAAATGTACAACCGTTACCTCTACAATCCACACATCAACCTCTACAAATAAATGCCAACCACTTACAGTATACCCCTTGATCTCAGCATTAGGTTTGACGGGGGGTTGCCACGTCATGTTGATCCAGCTGCTGGCGCAGTGTATGGTGACGTTGCTCGGTCTGCCCGGAGTGCCGTCCAGAGTAGCGGCTTCCATTTCCGATGACCAGTTCCCGCAGCGTTTTGTGAAATCTGAACATGCGCATACCTGCAAAAAAAAGACATTATTTTTTATAGTTTTTTTTTGTTTTATAAGTTAGAGACGTAATAATGGATAGTTTTAGTCATTTATATTGATAAAATAAGATAATTATAACTTCTTATTCCGGTTAAAACATAACATTAAATATTATACATAAAAAATATCAATAACAAATTTCATATGAAATACATTTTTTACGAAGTAAATTTACTGCTAATAAAACATTAAAAAACGTACACATATTGATAAATATAAATATATTTGATTTTAAAAAACCTTTTTATAATATTTAGAAGTATGCTTACCCTAAACAAGTAATTGCTATGAGGCTCCAGATTATCAAACATGTATGGCAAATTCCTGTTATCTCTAGAATGATACGCTCTCCTTGGCGCCACCTCATCCTTCTTCCTAGCTTCCAGAAGATAATAATGTATGAGTTCCGCTATATCCTCAGGGGGAGGTGCCCAACCTATTGTTACCGAAGTTGCAGAAAACCCATTGATCGATATGTTCGGCACGAATATAGGATCCTTGTCCAAAGTCCTGACTGTCGATTCGTAAATATGAGGCTTACTTGGTCCATAAATGGTAGCCACTTCCAATTTCAATTGATACTTCGTCGACTTTTCCAGACCTTCCATTACGAAAGAAATATTTTTTGTGCCAATTTTCTCTCGTGTGTATAGACTAAAATCGTTCGAGGGTAGGCGACGATACATCAAGCTGTATGATTTTATAGGAGAGTTGTACGAGCGAATTGTCCAGTTTAGGAACAGTTGCGACGCACTGATTGGAATAACCGTATCTATTACGACTTGAGGGGAAGCGAAGACTATCACATTTACTTCTCCCGTAATATTCTTTGAAGATACCGAATCAAATATTTCGCATATATAGGTGCCATTGTCCTCTGGGCTCCGAATGTGGAGGTCGAAGTCGCTTTGAATGCGTTTCAAATCGTTTCTTTTTGCAGGTTTTACAGCTAAATCGATAATGTCACCGTCCTTGCCTTTTTTCCACCATCTGATTTCACTCGGTTTGTAAACTGTGATGGTAAAAAATCTATTAGCGTTTCCATTACAAAAAGTTAATTGAAGAACGGGGAAAGTATCAAATAAAATGTAAGTATATTTAACTATTTATGAAAATTAAACCGATGAACCGATTTTAATGATTTTGTTTTTGATTTGACATAATAGATGGACAAAGATTTTGATGAGATTGTTAAAATATTTCATGTATTTTTTAATTTCTTTTACACCTAACGGCTTCTTCGTTACCGATATAGCAATATATCACTGACATTTCTCTATTTTCCAAGATTAAATATTGATCACCCCTATGACTATTTAAAATGTAAAAAGAAATCCAATGAAAAATCCAATCAAAATGGGATTGCTTAATGCAGAACAATATATATTCTTTATTGCACTTTAAAACACATATAGGTAATACAATTAAAAAAATATTAGTTAGCAATGGTGGGCTTATTTCTAAAAGAAATCTCTTCCAGCCAACCAATGGAAGTGGATATGATTGTCAAACAGCGGGAAGAGAATACAGTGCAGTTTTCAAACAGAGAGGGAAGTAAATAAAAAAAATAAATAATAATAATGAGGACACATAATATCCAAATACATATATATACATACATACACACATATATACATATACTAAAACTAATAAATAAAAATATAATAATAATTAAAAATAGCAAATACATACATACATACATAATTTATAATTATAAATAAGTACATATAAATAATACACATATACATATATATATACATACAAATACGTGCTGTGCGGTGGTTTTACTCACAAAAAGTGTCTGAAATCAGTAAGTTAATTGTCCACAGTACCGAGTAAATGTTTTTTCAATTGGGATTTAAAGGACATTAACGAAGGACTTCTTTGGATGGGGATAGGGAGATGGTTCCAAAGTGATGCGGCGTACACAGTGAAGGATTTCTGTAGGAATTTGGTATTGCTCATAGGTATCTCGAGAACCCACCGGAACGACGCATGACCGCCTAGAGCGTAAGGGACGGGGGAGGATGTTGAAGCGGGAACGTAGGTATTCAGGAAAATTTTGGTAATTAAGGATTTTAAAAAGTAATGTAAGGATGTGCATATCATGGCGAAGACAGATTGGGAGCCAATTAAGCTGAGCACGAAATTGGGAGACGTGATCATACTTACGCAGGCCATACACAAAGCGTATGGCGAGATTTTGAAGTCGCTCTAATTTGTTAAGTAGCTCCTCGGTCGCATCCAAATAGCAAACGTCAGCGTAGTCGAGAATTGGAAGGAGATGCGCTAGCATAATTTTGGTTTTGTGAGGCAGGAAGTATTGGAGACGCCTAAGGGAATGGAAGGAGAAATGCATGCGCTTGCTGATTGCATTAATATGCGGTGCCCAAGACATGTTACAATCTATTATAAGTCCCAAATTCCTGACTTCGCTACAATACGGAATAGGCACTCCAGAGTAGCGTATCGTAGGCACAGAATCCCAGATGATTTTATTTCTAAGCCTATTGCTGCCTATAATTATAGTATGTGATTTCTTAGGGTTGATTAATAGACCAAAAGATTCAGCCCACGATTGTATAGCATCCAGATCGCTATTTAAGCTTTCAATGGTTGCAGACAATTCATTTAAATAACTGTGACGGTAAAGCTGCAAATCATCCGCATACAGGTGAAAGGGAGAAATAATGATTCTAGAAATATTATTAATAAAAACAGAGAAGAGAAGTGGAGAAAAAACGCCGCCTTGAGGAACGCCAGCAGTGAGTTCAAGCCAAGTAGATGTCGTATCGTTTACTTTCACACATTGCCGGCGGCCGAAGAGATAGGAGCGGAACCAATTTATGGCTGCAGTAGAGATATTGACTGCTCGAAGAGTGCCAAGAAGTATGTCAAGGTCAACAGAGTTAAAAGCACTGCTGAAATCCAGTAAGACCATAACAGTAAGCTTGGTGTTGTCCATAGCGCATCGTATGTCCTCCGTAATATTCAGCAGTGCTCCAACAGGTGCTGTGGAAGGGACGGAAACCGGACTGGAAAGAACAAAGTAGATTGTTGGTTGAGAGAAAGGAGTAAAGCTGGTCATTGACTAAAGATTCGAGGACCTTGGATAGAACAGGGAGGATAGATATAGGACGGTAATCATTTACATTGAAGGGTTTGATGTTTTGGGTAAAGGAATGACATGAGCATACTTCCATGTGAAGGACACACAATTAGTGTCCTGAGTTATTTCCATACTCGGTGTAACGAATTCACTTATACTAGGAATGAATTTTATAACAATAATTTTTCCTCATATAATATAAATGTCATTATTTTCATAAATTACATTACTTGCATTATAAACATTTCAAAGTTTTAAATTAATAATTAATGAGTTATTGTCGCAAACACTAGTAATATTACCTCGAAATCGTAATTTTATTCAAAATATAATTAGGTAGTTTTTTGAGCCTTACGCTGTATTCCACACTTAGCCTCCCGCCGAATTCTGGAATCATTGAGTGTCTTGTGGCGGAATTAAACGACGCGCTTTTCTTCGTAAACAGAGCGAGAAAATGAAAATATTAAGTATTTCATTTCTTCAAGTAAAAAACCCACAACCTGTCTTGTTTACAGTTGCACGCTTGTGCCTCTGCGCCACGACTGGCCATAAAAATATGTTATTAAATTAATACAAAATACATATAATACATATGTTAAAGCACGACTAATTATGATATGAAATTTGCGTCATAAAACAAAACATAGTATCAGAGACGTAAATTAGTATGTAACTGGCATTAAAATACTACAATTATAAATATTTATACCAGTAGCAGCTGTAAAATGTCATTGTTTTAAAGTCCATGTGAGCATTCTAGTGTCTGTCTATATACCAAATAGATATATTATGTCGATTATATTGAAAAGTAAAACTAATACTTAACACCCTAAAATCACTCTAAAAATGGTTTATGGAAAAAATATAAGGAGTATTTCTAATAATTACCTTTACCAAGGAAAAATACTGTTGCGTATAGTACGTAAATGTATTTTTTATTACTTACCTTACATAATAAACATTTATAAAATATAATCGTGAGGCCAGTCGTGGCGCAGGGGCACAAAGTGTGACTGTAAAACCGACTGGTTGTGGGTTCAATCCTCATTCGAGGAGATGAAATATTTACTTAATTTATATTTCCATTTTCTTCGCTCTGGTGTCGAGGCAAAGCGCGGCGTTGAGTTCTGCCACTCAACACGCAATGCTTCCAGAATTCGGCAGAAAGTGGGGAACGGAGTGTCTTAAAACTAGGTGCCCTCTGCCTACCCTGCTGAGTGCGGGATACAGCGTGAAGCTGATATATACTTAAAAAAATAAAATTATATTATACAAGGACTTACTTTCAAAAACACACTGCATGGATACATTATTTTGATCTGTCACATTCTGTTTGATCGGTCCAGACGTTTGATTCAGCAGTTTTGCGGGGAAGCTGTGGTCTAGCACTAGCGTCCTATCAGATCTCATCTCCGCCAGCTTAGCTACACAAGTGTAGTTTCCGTCGTCGGCGGATGTCACATTTGCGATTATCAAACTGTGGAACTTGTATTTGCGTCGATTTCCGTCTAAATCTTTCGTTTGTAGCAGTCGTTCCTGTGCATCTTGTTTTGCTCTATATATACAAAAAAATGTTTGATTTTTATTATAACAAAAAAAAACCACTCAGGCCTAGGATAAATATTGTTCTTAAACAAAAGAAAACAACTTCCGTTGAGAACCTGTTTAATTACACTGTGGGACTTGTGAAACACGCATAATTGCTGCAATTAAAAGAATAACACACCCTACCTCTAATAGGGGTGTAATTGAGACTAGATAGCTATAAATACTTTAAGTATATCCTTCTTTCCGAGTATTAAAGGACGGACGAAACGCCTTAGTTTTACAAAAACTTGCATCTAAAGAACTCCTTACTTATTCCGTAAAAATGTACACACATTTTTTAAGTGACCCTTAAACTGTAGACATAATAGAAAATTTCATAAATATTTTATAACTTAGGCCTTTCAGATGTTTAAATTGAATATTTTACTGAAACATTAATTAATTACTAGTCAATATTTCACTAAAAAAGGAAATTGGGTATTTTCAGTTTGAAAGATTGACGAATCATTTCAGGATTAGTTACGAATGGCCGTTCTCAATTAAAATATTCAATGAAGCTAGGTATTATTAAAATGTACAAAGCTGACGTTCCAATCAATAGTGCTGATAGTCGCTCAAAGGAAAGCTAACAGCTGCAAAAAACAGACTCTTTTTAACTTTAAATATCCGACAGAACGTATTTTGAACGGACTTTTTAACAGAAAACAATAGATCGGGAGAGGGTTGGAATACAATCGAAAATGCAAGGGCAATTCTTAAGTGGCGGAATGTACGCGGGGATGTATGTAATCGCACCTCGTCAAATCTCTCTCAAAGGAATCTCACCTCCCCTAACCACTTCAGAACGGTCTAGAAACATGACACTCTAATATAAATGTACATACATAGTGCAAAAATTTAGGCAATATCACTAGTTTTATAATTACAAAGTGTGTGTTGCTGCATGAGCTTTTATTATTTATTAAAAAAATTGTCGTTTTTAAACCTAATATTACGTATTTATTTTAAGTAATTGTATTTTCGATATTTTTTTTAATAGCTTTATGCTGTATCACCTACATAGCAGAGTAGGCAGAGGGAACCTGGAAGTGTTAAGACACTCCGTTTCCAATTAAGATGTGTTAAGTGGCGAATAAAGAACGCCACGTTTCGCCTAGTTCGAGTCCGAGTGGGAATCGATCCCACGATTGTGGGATCGATTCCCAAAGTCACACACTTGTGCCTCTATGCCGCAACGGCCTCGTAAGCTGAATTTAATTGGAAAACTATTGTTATATTCAAATTGACTTGTTGATATCTTTACTTACAACTAGATTTAAATATCAAATTGTATATAAACAAAAGAAGTTTTAAAACGAAAGCTAAAAGGCATACAGGCGTAGAATAAATATAAATAGTTTATCTAGCAACATTGTAAGCACTGTTATTGATCAAAGGAGTATTTATATGCATTAAATTGTAACTTCATTAAAGTTTTGCCTTGTGATAACAAAACAATGATAGTACTGTTTGGTACACAACGCCTGTCTGTAAACAGATAAGCATGTATATGACATTTTCACTAGTCACATGATCCGATTGGAGTCGAATATCGTTACAAATTTTGGATGCACCTGGATTTGTAAAAAAATTTTTTTTTAAGATTTTTTTCTTACAGTTTTAACCTAACGTTAAGTTGCTAAGTTTATTTCCCACTTCCCGCGCAATTTTTGAGACCTTACGTGTTTTGGAGTGCGGTGATCTTACAAGAGAGGGAAAATGAAAATTATCCACCCGAGGAATTAAGCCCACAGGTATCGCATTTACGCATTTACAGTCAGACGCTGTCTCACTGTGCCACGACAGCCCTCGTAATTTAAAAAAATACTATAACATTTTTATACTTAATATTACTAAAAAAACTAACAATTTAAACTTTGGATAAAGATTTTCAGAAATTATTCCAAAAGTAAAGATATAAAGAAAGAGCTAAAAAGAACTCAATGCTGTGGAGTGATTCAAGGAAATGAAATTAATTAATTCCTGAGTTGGAATCAAATCCACAACTGTCACATTTACTGTCACAAACTACTCTGCCAAACTGGCCTTTTTTTTTCAAAATATGTAATTTACATTAACTAACCTTTCACCGATACTAAGTGGCTCATTATTATACAGCCATTCCACTGTGGCTTCAGTCGGAGACACACTGCAGCTAATATTTGTGTCTTTACCAATGTCGCCTTTAATTAATGCCAGATCCAAAATCTCAGGTAAATCTTGAGCTAATTGGGAATAAGAAATTTAAAGTATGGGATAATAAATCAACAGTAGTCTCTCTTAAATATTATCAGAAAAAGATATATTTAGCAATATATTATCTTAGTTAATTTTTTGAGACTAATATATTGATTTTTTTATTAATTTCCATGGTGTCAAAGTAAAATTTCATATGCAAGGTAAGCAGAGGGAACATAGTGTTAACACACTTAGTTGTTTGCACATTGCCTCATTATTTTAACATTGTATGTTGAGTGGTGAAATTTAATACTGCACTTTATTTTCTTACCAGAGTGAGAAAATAAAAATAATACAACCAAAATTTTTGAGTCAGATTCTGTGACACTGCCCAGAGCCTCTATATTTTCCTGTCATCCCCATTTGTATATAATTTTTTACCTTATAAAAAAGTATTTTTTTGCATATTGTCCTATATTTATGTTCAAAAATTATTGATAAAGCATATAAATATTAATAAGACAGTATAAAGGTTACAAATAATACAATAATGGATTTGAATGGATACAAATGAATATTATCTACCTAATTTTTGGATTGACTATGGCTTTTCATTTATTATTCAATCCCTAGATGTACAATAAGCATTGGACCATAAAATAAAACAATTTATTTTGATAATTTAAGTTCTGGTTGATAAAAAAATAATTTGGGGAAGACTGAGTAACATAAGTAACTAATGAACTAACCCCTGTGACAACTGACTAATGTCTATGCCCTCTGAATATCCTTTCTAGCCAGCCAATTACTGTTTAATTATAAGCCATAATGTGTTAAATCTAGAGTGGCTATAAAAAAAACTTTTTAATTAATATTGGACATCTTCACTCTGAAGTAACTTAAATCATATGATAATAAATCATAGAGATTCACATGTGGCTTCCCCCACTTGAACTACATAATTATTAATTTATTAATGTGCATTAGTTTTGTTTTCTAATAGAAATATAATTTAAATAACAATATCTACTACACCTATACCATTTTTTATAACAATTTTGTCTAATAACATTCTTTAAAATGGTATAACTTTTTTATTTAGAACCCGATTGAAATACGACACTAAATGTTAAGAGAAACTTGCCAAAATAAGATAGCAAAAACTACAATTAAATTAGTTATGCCGTTTCTGAGATTAATGTGAATAAACATACAGACAGACAAAAGTTGTAAAAATGTTTATTTTTGGTCCGTTGTTATTAATTACGATCAATAACATTTTTGCTTATATATCTTCCATGTACATACACAGACCTAAAATATTAATATAATAAAATCACATAAAAATAGTCAATTAAATTAATGTTTATATGAAATTTAAAAACATGTTCCTTTGTAAACAAAATATAAATGATAAGCGATATAAAAACTATTAATCAGTAATTATTTATATTCATATTTGTTTTATTATTAATGTTAATAAGTAAAATATAAATTCTGTATTAAAGTATTTTTTATAGTAAGTAAAATAATAATTTCTTTACTGCTACAAAGCAAAATATTAAAACGATACTTCTATTGTGAAATTATTTTAGAGTTATGATTTTTTTCATGTTTTCAGCAAGGTGTGTAAGTAACTATAAAGGACCATTTATGTTTACGAGAAAGTATGTAACGAGCATAGTACGCAGTAGTAAAGCTTTAAGTGTTCTTGATCGTAAGCAAATAAGAAGTAGATTACAAGTTTAATTTATAAGAATTGTTTATTACTTACCAAAAACATTATAACACGATGCAATATACCCAAAATAAAGCGCAAGTGTTACGAAGTACTTCCTGAGCGAGAGAACCATCGTCATGGCGGAAGACAGCTTTTTACATTCAATACACAGGATTCCGTATTATGAAGCTCATTACATGATAGCTAAACCATCTTCAGTTCACTAATACACCGATATCACTGATTATTTCTATAATTATCACAATAAAAAATTACAAAGCGGCTGACACCCAAAGCCGAACAAACAATCCCACTAAACAGTGTTGCTCGCTGCAGCTTTAATTTTAAAAATCAAAGTGAATACCAAAAAATTATTAAATATTTTGTGTTTAATACATTAATTATATTATTACCACAAAAATAAATAATATTATAGTGGATACAATATTAATCAACAGTAGGATTAATTGTACCAGCCAGTGTACGGTATTTTATCAAATAATTTTGAAATAAATACATAATTCAATTTAAAAATTATGGGAACCATTAAAATTATTAAAATGTATATGTCAAAGGTATTATAATAATAACAAAAAATCGAAATTTGTACCTAAACTATTTAAAAAATTGAAGCGCACGTAATTGGAGCGTAATTATTATGTGGCAACATTGATTGTTTATTGACAAGGCGAATGACAGACGGCGGGGTCCGAGTTCGATGGCAACTTGATTGTGATAATTTTAAGGAAATACATGACTAGCTAACAAGATAATATCAGTCTGTGTATAAAATTAAAGTGAAAATGTGGTCTATATATATGATTTGAACTAAATCTACACGAAATTTTCGTGATTACTCTACTATAAAGATGTATATTCATTACACGCTAGGAGCCATTTTTATTGTATTTATTTTGTGCGTTCATTGTGATATTGTTGATTCTAACAACGAAATCTTGGAAATTTATGGTGAGTTTTTCTTTCTTTGTGTTTGTTTACGTAAAACAATAGTCTTTTGTAGTTTTTCAGTTCTATGGTAGATCACGCCTAAGTATACTTAAACTGTCAATCTTAATATATCAATCTATGATATTTGGCGAAAGATATAAAAAAAGTCTTTTGCGGCTTTTTAATGTAAATAAATACTGTTTTATAAAAAACTATTATGAATGTGATGTACATACGTGATATATTTTTATCTTGCTAGCTTGCCAAGAATGTTAGATGCTGTAGACATAGAAATAAAGAATCACATTCCTGTCTGTATTTATCTATTTATATTTTATTTTACTTACATAGTAAATCATAAAAATAAAGACAAGGCAGAATTTGTAAAATAAATTTGATTGTATTAATTAAAATAATTTTTATTTATAACTATTTTGGTTTTTTTCTGAAACTTTGTTAGTTATAATTTTAGTTTTTTTTTTACTTCAAGCAAAACATAATCTGAGCAAACCTATAAAAAGATGATAATAATAAAATTTTATCAATTCAACTAAACATATATTTTATCATATGTACCTTAACACTATATCCTGGATATTGTAAACTGTAGTGTTGATGATGGAAACTAGTGTTATGCCACTTAGTTCCCCATTCCCCATGCAAATCCTAATTTTTGAGGTATTATGGTGAAATGGGGGAACAACAACACTATGCTTAGTCTTGGCAACACAGAAGAAATGAAAATAATTATTTCTCTGAGTGGGAATTAAATCCACAAATTAAGTATAGTCTTATGATAAACATACTATGATGTAGTATTGCTTGCAAATACTTAATCTTAAATTTGTTTGGTAATCTTAAATTTGTTTCTATTGATTGTGATAGTTTTTATATGGTATATTTCAACATTTCCAGTTGGCTGTTAATAATAGGAGCTAGGTAAAACATACTAATTTATTTCTCCTTGTGGGGATTGAACTCACAACCATTGTGGTTTTAGATAGACACTGCCCAACTGCACCACAACTTACCTCATTATATTTTATACAGGTCATTGCTCTAGTACAAACCGTGGCATTGAATTTTGAACTTGTTATGCAATATTTTAGCAATTAGACAGCACATGGGGAAAAGAATGTCTTATATTAAGTTCTCTGCCTACCAACAATGTATAAAAAGCTATATATGCTATATTTAAATTGAAGCTTTTTTAATTATATATTTCCAATTTACATACCAGTAACTTTAAAATAAACAGTCACAAGCAATGCGGATATCAAAAAAATACCATACAAATAAAACCAAACAATAGTATTTTATATCTTTTCCAGTAACACTGTGTCCACTGAATCCTACAATTATTTGTATCTGTACCAACTTGTCCTGTTTATTATCAACCATGCTTTCTTTGTAGAGTAGTTACGTAGGCTGCAATTGGAGGGTTAAGAAAATACGATTTTTACATCTTAAAATTATATTAATAAAATTATTAATTAAAGTACATTAATTTTATCTAAAACTAAACTATATCTAAGACTACTGCCTTCAATGTTGGAAGAACAGTAATCTGTTTAAACCTAAATTAATCTAACTTATATATAATTGTTATATAATATTGAACCTAAACCTAACTAAATCTAACTTAACCTACGACTTAATTACTCCACGATGGAATAATAAGTGTGGGAAAAGAAGAAATTCCTTTCCCACCGGCGCTGTTCACCCGATCTCTACCTTGTCAGCAGTTTGTGGCGCTCGGCCGCCTATCAGACGGACATATTATAATATTAAATAAGTGTTCCGCCTGTGACACCGAGCGCTATATAACATCTCCCTCCGCAGATCAGCAACTATTCTTGGAGAGAGAGAGTTGCTGAGAAATTTTCATGTGCTGGAACTGGTGTCTGCAAGGCCAATCTTGAATTGAAAATTGTATGTGTCTCTTAGATCCGGGGAAATAAGTAATTCTATTATGTTAATGGCATATCCTTTTACGTGATCATTTGAATTTTCAATAGTAAAACTTGGTGTCTTGACATTGCAGTTAACCGGTATGGTGATGAGAAAACTCTCTTGCACACTTTTAGATATATCATGACCACAGAAAAATTTCACTTTTGTTGGATTTGGGAAGCTTAAGATGTAATGCTTCTCATCTATTTGTTCTATTGCTTCATCCTTGAGTATCACAGGAGGTGGTTTACAATATTTGTCAATTTCGTGAATTTTGATCAAGTGAGTCACAGTCTGGTTTGTCTTGAATTATGCAATTGATAAATTTTTTACAGAGGTATTTTTTAATTTTTCTTTTCATATGATCTTCAGGCATTCAGCCTCTATGTACAAAGAATTTTTACTAGATATTGCTTAAAAGGATGATTTGGAATTTATTACGAGAAAATTATAGTGGTCAAAGGACTAAGGATAGGAGAACGGCGATATTACCTTTAAAATGATTATTATTTAAATTTTGTAGAGAACAATAACAAGCTTAACACGAGACTAACTTCTATTACATCTCAGAAAAAATATGCCTGCGCATATTTAGCGAGTGTTCCAGTTAATATTAAGAATTTATACATTTCTTTATTGTTAAGCAAATATAAATGTAATTTTAGATTTAATAAATGGAAGTACAATTTTGAATTGTGGCCTAGCTAATTTCGATCATATTTAATGTGATAGCCATATTGCAATCGTTAATATACTTAGTTATATGTTCTCTCAGTCTATTACCCAATTTTAACTAATCTAGAGTTCAAAGATTGGAATAGGTGGGAAACGTGGAATAATTAATTAAAACTAACTTAATAATTACTACTAATTAAAATTTTAATTGAAAGAACTGATTTAAAATGTTAACTTAAAAGGATTTACTTAAAGATAAAAAGGAAAGCAATTCCAGAAAAATTCTAAAGTACTTAATAAAAAAAAAAAAAAAATCGTACCTCTTTGTATCTATGTCTTGATACGCCTCCCGCTGCACCACGATGTAGATCCGAGATAGCCGACGTCCTTGAGCAATTCAGTGACTTATATTTCGGCTATCCTACCGACTGCGCCAGTTACGTAGGCTGCAATTGGAGGGTTAAGAAAATACGATTTTTACATCTTAAAATTATATTAATAAAATTATTAATTAAAGTACATTAATTTTATCTAAAACTAAACTATATCTAAGACTACTGCCTTCAATGTTGGAAGAACAGTAATCTGTTTAAACCTAAATTAATCTAACTTATATATAATTGTTATATAATATTGAACCTAAACCTAACTAAATCTAACTTAACCTACGACTTAATTACTCCACGATGGAATAATAAGTGTGGGAAAAGAAGAAATTCCTTTCCCACCGGCGCTGTTCACCCGATCTCTACCTTGTCAGCAGTTTGTGGCGCTCGGCCGCCTATCAGACGGACATATTATAATATTAAATAAGTGTTCCGCCTGTGACACCGAGCGCTATATAACAGAGTAAGTAGGCCAAAACACAACAAAAGGATGCATTTCAGAATTTTCCTTTTGTTTTCACTTGAATAGAGGCCAGATTCATGCTTGATTAAATTAAAAAAAAAAAAAACTTTCTCAGTAGCGAAAGTCTTTAATGGTTGAAAAGTTGGTAAATTAGAATAGAGCATGACATGACATAACGGAACCATGGTGTGAAATGTAAAAGTCATATTAAAGTGAATGTGCAAAAGATATTGCACATGGATGTTATTTGGTTTAATATAGATTGTATTGAGGCAGTTGTAGTACTGAGGTATATTGTCCGGCTGTATATGAGAAGGTTGTGGATTCAATTGCCAATTAAAGAAATTATTTATTTTCGTTTTCTTGTCTTGGTGAGAAGAGAAATTGCGTCGTTGAGTTCAGGCACTCAACACGCATTGTATCGAAAATTAGGCGGGAAGTAGAGTGGTATGGAGTTTTTACCTGTAGGCTTTTCTGAATACTCTGCTATGTTCATGATACAGCGTACTCATTATTTTTGGTTCAATATGTTGTTTAGTTTATCATAGATTTTTCCTTCTTACAACAAAGAAAATCTAGATAGACAAATCTTATATAAAACATTAATTTACCTCATGCATAATAAATTTATAAAAAGAGTACATTGCTTGTTTTTTTTGCTTAGGTTATTTTATACCGAAGTTATTTTAACACAAAATTCTGTGACAATATTTACTTGTACTAAAAATGTTTTCACGCTGAAAGCTAAGCTTTATAATCAATTAAAATTAAATTTACTATATCATAGCGTATTTAGATTATATCTGACGATTTACAAACAACACCTATTTTCTTGGTTTGATACGACTTTGGATACCCGTAATACGCAACAATGAATATCTCGTTAAGTTGGACAGAGATACTGCAGTCAAGTGGTATTAATTATTTCTACTTTTCTTCTAATGAATTTCCGGATTAATTGCTTTGTATATAATAATAAACATCTGTAATATAGTAGTTATTAATATTGTAGATTTCAAAAATGCTGAAAATTTTCAAAATTTATAGAACAATATAGTAAGTAAGTATTCGTTACAGATTTATTTATGACTACGGCAAAATAAATAGTTTTATTTCTTAGGATAAAAAATAAAATTAGGTGATGTAGCGGATTATTTATCTTTATGCGTAAATAACGTAAGAGCTAGTAGTACCTACTCATACAGTAGGTATTAAATATATTTAAGACGACACAATATCACATCCTCTAAAGCTCTAACATTTTATATTCTGACACAATCAATACTATTTTAACAAATATTATTCTAAGTCTATGAAGTAAAAGCGATTCTCAATTTCGCTCTTTGGATAAATTACCATTTTAACTCCGTTGCCACAATTTTAGTAGTAGATATATCCAAAAAGTTTGAGTGTAAACGCGACAGGTTGTGTGTTCGATTCCCACTCCAGGAAATGATATATTTAATATTTTCATTTCTTCGTTCTGGTATCCTCCAGTACTAACTCTCGGCGAAAAGTGGAGTGCGAAGTGTCTTAACACAAGGCTCTCCCTGCCTACCCTGCCATATGCGTGATATAGCGTGAAGTTGAGATTATATTAATAATTCATGAATTATGCAAAGAATCCTCCGACTTTCAACATTTAAAAACTACATTTTGCAACGGGTGCTATGAACTAGGATGAACTAACTGGCCGATTATTGCCTCAATTTGGTAGAGGCACGTACAACTTATAACATTGCTCACCGTCTCGTACTGGAAATGTCATTTTCACATCTTTCTGGATATTTATAAACAGTCTTGTTCATATTAATCAGTTAAGTGACATTCTCTGAGATAAAAATTATTTGTAACCTTTGTATGGGAGATAGTGTAGAGATTTTTTTTCTGTGGGTGTTAATAAACATAGCTAGCTATACGGTTAAGTATTCCTTAATTACATAATATGCAATAATCAGGTTCACGCTGTATCCCGCATATAGCAGACGCAGGAAGGAACCTAGTGTCAAGACATTCTGTTCTCCATTTTTGCTTTATAATATGTAGTCACATCCTTATGCCACGACGGCCTCAAAATAAAATGGAACAAAATTTAATAATTAACGAAATATCTGAAAATTTGTAAAAAAGCTCCATTTCGATTTGACGGAAATTTTAACATTTCAGTCACTAAAATTTTCTACCATAAATTAGGCCTGGCAATTTGCGAGTGATGCACTAGTACCACATGAATAAAACTAAAGTGTCAAGACGATGAGGGTACGGTTACGTGAGAGGAAGGTCATTTCCATTAGACAGTGACTCACTGCACCGGTGGGACCACGGAAGTCAGCTTGCGCGATAAACATCATTATATCGATGCCCTAAAGTACATTATTCTATGATAAACCTGATCTGAATGCAACGCGATAAAGAATAATGGTACCACCAAATTTTATGGTCGAACATTGGCTCTTCGCCTCGATATTTTTCCTTAACTTACCTTCGATGATTATGTTATTTCTTCAATACAAGTATTTCAATAAACTTATATGAAAATTTGTCATTGATTGATTTTTCAGAGGCCTACATGGCGCTAGAGCACAATGTGTATGACTGTAACGTGACGGTTGTGGGTTCGATCTTTACTAGGGGGAATGAATTATTATTTATTTTTATTTTCATTTCATCGCTCTAGTACTAAGTCAAAAGCCAATGCCTCGAAAAATTCGACAGAAACTGGGCAACGGAGTGTCTTAACACTAGGTTCCCCCTGCCTGCCTCTGCCTCAGGTATGTGTGGGATACAATGTGAAGTTGACATTTTTCAAAACATCATCTCATTTTATGGTCGGACTAAAATAAAATTATATACAAATTTCAAAGATTTTTTGTGACGAATCTGGGACATAGTTTTCATGTTTTATAACAGTTCTTTGCGAGCTTTATAATGTACGATAATAATTATACTAGGCGACCTTAAAAAAGTAAATTTTATATTTTAAAATATAATAATATTTAGTATTTGCAAGTTAGTTTAGTTAATAAATTTTCGTTATAAATATAGATTATTACTCATACCATCGTGACTACATTTTACAAAAGAATATGAGTAAATAAATTATTTTTTATAAAATAAAAAAATCTGCTTCACGCTATATCCCGCACACAGCAGAGTAGGCAGAGGGAACCTAGTGTTAATACACTTCGCTCCCCACTTTCTGCCGGATTCTGGAGGCATTGCGTGTTGAGTGGCAGAATTCAACGCCGCACTTTGCCTCGACACCAGAGCGAAGAAATGGAAATATAAATTTAAGTAAATATATCATCTCCTCAAGTGGGGATCGAACCCACCCACCAGTCGGTCTTACAGTCACACTTTGTGCCGCTGCGCCACAACTGGCCTCCATTATTTTTTATGTTACACGAAATCTACTTCCTTTATCATTTAACGCAAAGAAAGGAAGTTACGATTAATAAACGAGATAACGACGAATATTTGTGGTATAAAACATATCTCCTTTGTATCTCCCAATATCATCCTTTCATAGTTCACCAACGTGGAATACTGACATATTTCCGTCAGTATGCGCTAGTATTGATTAATATTTCTCTTGTGCAATTCAGCAGAATGTTTTGTATCTATCGAAGAAGAGATTGCTTTTCACAGAGTGTTTATAAAGTCAGATTATTTGGAAAACAACCGAACGCGACTAATTCGATTTGTATTTTGTTGTATAAATTCTCTCTGAGTCGGCTCGTGGCCGCGGTTTACGACGGATGACAATTACGTCGACACTGGTGAATTACCCCAATTAACATAAATACAACATTGGTATATAAAATCTGCCATAATCTAGACGTTTAATATTTGTTTTTTTTTTAAATATGACACAATAGACACAATCTTCTATCCTATTTTATATTAAAAAATTATATTATACATATATTTTTTTTCAAAGTGTGTAATCACATCTTAAAAATGTTAAATTAATTTTAATTTTATTCGTTCTTTGTTCATTTTTAAGTTTACATTCTTCATAAAATAATTATCGTAATATGGTTATATATAGTCTGCTTATATATAGGCATAAGCTATGTAAAAAAAATAGGTCGAGTTTTCACGTGGAGTGCTTTTGAAATGTTAGCATTGCAGATGGGTTTTTCGGATGATCTAGATACTGGATCATATATTGATAACGAATGTTTTTGTCTAATTTTGTATGTATATATCTATGTAGAGTCATCACAACCTACATTTTGCATTTATATGAATATATAAATATTCCGCAACAAATTATTTTCAAGACCACTTTAATTCTTTTTTCGTATAATTATATCAAAAAGATGTCATTAGTAAGAGCATTCCCTAGTTTACTTGCGTAATAATGGTAACTATTTATTCATGTTAGGTAGAGGCCAGTCACAGGACTGTGAATATAATAGGTTGTGGGTTTGATTCCCGCTCGAGGGAAACAAATACTTAATATTTTCATTTCTTCGTCCCGGCGCCGAGGCAAAGCGCGGCGTTGAGTTTCATAGCTCAACACGCCAGATTTAGGCAGAAAATGAGGAACGGAGTGTCCTAACACTAGGTTCCCTTTGCTACTCCTCAGCCTATCCTGCGGTGTGCGAGATACAGCGTGAAGCTTAATCAAGAACGGAAGGAACTATGTATATGTGTATGTATGTAGTATGTGTGTTGTGCCGTCAAGAGTATTGTCGCCCGCATTCTCTTTTTATACAAGAGGGATTCACTTAATTGTCACGTGATATCCTGAAGATTAACAATCGCTGATATTTATTTAGATGGTTAGATCATTTAAATATCGCATTCGAAGCCAGCAGTTTTCTTTTCTACTTTGCGTGTGAAGGAATAATTTGAATATGTTATTTGCATTTGGCTTTCTTTTGCCTCTAAACGAACATTACGAGTATTATCTAGATAGAATAAACATAGATACATACATACACACACATATTATAGTGAGGAACGGAAGTATCTTAACACTAGGTTCCCAGTTTTCCTCTGCCTACCCTGCTATGTGTAGAATACAGTTTGAAGTTTAATAAAAATATAATATATTGTACTTTTACGTAAAAATCCAGTGTTATATGCGTCCATATAGGAAGTCATATGATAAAAATACATATATTCTATTTTTACAAAAAACCCATATGACTAAGTGAAATTCCTAACCAAAGTTTTTAAGCGAATGTAATCAAATTAAAAATATAAGAAATAAAAATAAACTTAAATAAGCTGCTGACTGTATCCCACGTACAGCAGGATAGGCAGAGGAAACTTAGTGTTAAGGCACTCCATTCTCCACTTTCCGATGAATTTTTTAAGGCGTTGCGTGTTGAGTGGCGGCATTCAACGCGGCGTTTTTTGCCTTGTTGCCAGAGCGAAGAAATTAAAAATTAAGATTATTTAAATAATTCTTTCACTCGAGTAGAGATCGAACCCACAACCGTAGCTTTACAGTCAGACTCTTGTGCGCCACAGTGTCCTCGAATAATAATAAATAAAACATGTTTCATGGTCGCCGTAGGGGCTTATTTGGCTTGAGGCAATTTCCACACTGTAGTTGTGGATTTGTATTGTCACTCAGGGAAATATATATATTCGAATACAACTTGATGTGGCTCAGAAAGAATGACATAGGGATGTGATTTTCCGATTTTAAAGACACAATTTTTAAATGGAAAGAAGCTGGAAAATAATATTACATCACTGGGTTCTTTGTAAAACTTCGTCATAAAAAAATATATACCAAAATAGATATATGAAATACTTTAGATTAAAAATAGTATCATCAATAATATTTTTAAAATAATCTCAACGTCACAACCTTAACAATGAACTCATTGTGTTTAATTATGCGTGTGAAGGATATCACTACTTAAAGAGGTACCTACTTGTAATAGTGATAATTGTCTGTTTTAAGTCATTGACAGCCCACGATGTTTATGTAGCTTTATGCATCTCCATCATAGGTACTTATCAATCTCTCCTCTCTCTCTCTCTCTCTCTATTATAAGCAAAGTGGACCGAATGTTAAGGTTCACCGTTCTCCATTTTGTAACCTCGTATATTGCCATTTAAAAGAATGCCGATTTTTTTACTTTTTATTTCATTAGCATACAGATATATTAGATCATTCGCTGGGATGTTTACGGGCATCAAACCCGTAAACGCTTGTGGTATAGGACAGTGTCTTAATGACTGCGTCTGGATGGTAATAAGCGATAAGATTACACGGTTTCCGTTCATTTTTGTAATATTTCATAAAGCATTTTTTAAATATAATGTCCCCTATTTATACGTTTGTTGAATGTATTTGTTTTTTAAATATAATATTTGGAATGAATACATACAATTTCTAGGTAATTACTATCTTAAAGAGATAAAATCACCTTGTTCAAGGGTAATCAAAAGTTAGTTGCATAGTGAATCAATAACGGAAATGCTGATACTCGATGTTTCCTCCGTTTGTGCGAGTTCTATTATTAACTGGTTGACTATCTACAGAGGCTGTCTAAGGTTGAGAAATTCATTGATAGGTTCGACCTAAGTGTAACTTTTAACTTGATAACCTTTGAAGCTAATTTTTAACTTAAGTGATTTCATTTCACATTTTACCTTAACACTGTATCCTGCATAAAACAGGGCAGGCAGAGGGAGTCTTGTGCTAAGACACTCCGTTTCCAATTTTCCGCTCAATTTTAGAGAACTTGCTACATGTTTTAAAATTTACTCTTAGTGTTTTCCTTGTTGTCTTTGATCCTAGATTATAGATAATTGTAGCGATATCGTCATCTTTTTCTAATTAAATTTACATTCGCAGAAAATAGACTACTTCTATGGTTTTTACCTGAGTTGAAATTCACAAATTATATATTAAAACATTAATATTTGATCAGATTGTCCATGTATTAAAGTTATAATAATTTTGTTTCACTTACGCTAGCTTTTACCTGCAATTTTGACTTCGAGGTCCATTAGAAATAACTAAGAGCTATCTATGTACACTATAAAATGAGTGTATGAAACAAGACAAGTCTTATGTGTTCGAGGTGACTTTAACAGCATACATGTTAGGTATAGAAGATATATATGAGTTATACCTATAGAAATAGAATATACGCAGATTATCCAACAAGTAGTTCCTTAGGTTAGTGCGTTGCACCAAACCAACACTTCACCAGCAAACCAACCAATTTTTTCTTCTTTATGTGTCTCTTAAATAATGTGTCTGATAAACATAAATATATGTATATCGTAATAATATTTACGTCCATTTCTGTTATTTAAATGTTTTCAATGCTCGTCCATTTCTAACATCTGTTAGGCGTTTAGCTAGCTAACACTACTAATTATAGCGACAGATTGAGCCAATTTGTATTTTTATTATACGTTGAGATGTTTTCGTAACCTGATTTTGACTATGCTTACGGGTTGCGTTCTGTTTATATACATATTTAAGCATAATATTGGAAATATTATCTAATCTGTGGTGAACGGAGTGTCTTAATACTAGGTTCCCTGTGCCTACCCTGCTGTGTGCGGGATACAGCGTGAAGCTGATTTTTAATTATATTTAACCAATTTTTTGTTGATTTTTAAACATTTCTTTATTGGTGGCATATTCTTGTATTTACAAAACCTATATACTTTTGTAAATAAAGTTTATACAAGTCGGCTAAGAGGATTAAATCGAGTATTTCAACTAGACTTTGATAAGAGACGAATACAAATAGTGTTGATAACATATCTTAAGGTCGTATACACAGAACCGTTAGTTTTTTGACTAAGGAAGTACTTGATAATAACGGAACGAATACAGTATGTCACACAGATATCTTTAATCTGGGATGGAAATGTAATTTATTCCAACATGTACCGCGACGGTTGTGGGTTCGATCCCCACACGAGGGAATGAGTTATTATTTATTAATATTTTTATTTCTTTGCTCTGGCACCAAGGCAAAAGCCCGGCGTTGAGTTCCGTCGCTCCGTGGGGCAAGGGGGCAAGTGTTTTAACACGAGGTTCCCCCTGCCTACCCTGATGTAGGCGGGATACGTAAAGCTGATGTATTTAATTGTTTTTTATCGACGTTATATTAAAACTGCACAAATTTTTGACTCGCACTTGACCTCTTTACTGCAACACTTCAATTGTAAAATTAGTGATGGTATTCTTTCCTCCATAACACGGTCATGATAAGTGGTTTAAAGCTGTTAGTTATAGTACGGCAATAATCTGTGTTTTGTCAAGACGCTGACTTAGTCAGAGCGGAGGGCCCTTCGTGTGCGCGAGTTGTCTAGATGGCATTGTCTATGCGGTATTAGGCTGGGTCAAGTTTAGCGGGTTTCCCTCACTGGATATGTAAAACGCATATGGAGATATCGCTGTATACATTTAATTTTATGCATAGATACCTAAGGTATGAATTTTATTTCCTTCGCTTTATTGAGTCTCTTATTGTTGCAGTTCCGTCCGCTCCACAAAACCTTACAGCAAACAGGGTGTCAGCTGACGAGATACATTTACTGTGGACCCCGCCCGCCGCGTACACGACGGTACGTCTACGTTCGAATCCCACGGAAATTGTTGACAAACAAACATCAAAACCGGAGCCAGATCTTACAGTGATACCAAAAAAGGAAAAGGAAATTCAAGCGGACGAGTCCATTAGTGAAGAAATTAATGACGACCGCCTGATAATAAACACTCCTACTAGCCAGAAGCGAATAAAAGATGTCGATTACACGTACAACTTATATAAAAATGAAAAACAAAAATACAACGAGGATTTCACAGATTCCGACACAATGGCTGACTCGTACGTGCGGAATAAACGAGATATACGATCTCATAGGCATAGGAAGAGACGTCAAGACAACATAACCGACGCAAAGTTACATTTAGAGAGAAATATTGCTGAGGAGACGCACCAGGCTTTCGAATTGCCAATTGAAGTGGTTAAAAAGTCACTAAACGTTGTTCCACCTCGCGAGGACGTGACGCAGATAGCGTACGTGCTGTATTATGAGGAAGGGGTGACTATAAAGAAGGCTCCCAGCGATCTGGGGGGGACGTCGGTGTCTGGAGTGCAAACATCTGATGAAATTAAAAGGAGGAACGTGTTTAGAAGTGATCTGGGAATGCAGGATTATTGGAATGCAACGAGAAATTTAACGTTATTGAATAAGTCCGGATTGTCTAAAACAATGGTTGTTGGGTTCACTTTGCGGAATTTAAGTAAGTATAGATAACTTTATTGATGGAATGTATGTTATTTTATTTTAGTAACATGTGATGATTTTGCTTGATTTTTTTAGTTATACGAATTATAATATGAACGAATTAAAGCGTCGCCAATTTTCTACTAAAAATATTAAAATGTATTTTAAACTAATTCTACACATTACTTAGTGAAAAATTAGAAAGTAAAAAGTCAAAAAAGTCAAGCTTAAAGAAAATTCAAATATAGTTATTCATATAATGATTAGTCGTATTTTAAGTAAAATTATTATATTTATTTTGTATCATAAAACTTTGTCATACATTTGCCTTGTAACCACAACATTCTTAGTTTATTAAATTGTGAATTTTTACCGGCAAATCTATTTTTAAAATAGGGATAACAAGCTTTCAATTCAACGTAAATTGAGCATATACAAATTTCCGTGTAATTTAATTATTATAAATTAATCATATTTCACAGAACCATTCACACCGTACAAAATCTGGGTGCGTGCGTTTTACAACTTCCCATTAGGAGGGAAGATGTCGTCTGACCTCTTAGAGCGTCTCGGTCCACAGTCGGAGCCACTCTATGTATTGACTGATGTTAAACCTCCATCTGCACCTATTATACTCAATTTGACTTGTGATCAGCCGAATGGTAAGTTTTGTAAGGAAAAAAAAAACTTCTGACTTATTTATTACATTATTACTCAAAAACATTTAGGTACAAATTAATAAGGGAATATATTCAATTTACTTCGCTATTTTTTATCTATTATATTATACCCGTAAGGGTATAATTTAGACGTAAATATTTTGAAGGTATCTCGTTTTTTGTATTAAGTGAAAATTTCTCGATTCACTCAAATATTTAGAGAATTTTAGGTTGTTTTTTCAGTCTCACGGCTTATCTCACAAAGAAAGATAGGCAGAGTTTTAGAGAGACCCTAGAGTTAAACCATTCTCCGTTTTCCACTTTCTTTTTCACAATTCTTACTAGTTCATCGAGAGTGTGGAAAAGAATATATAAATCGATCATCCTCTCGAGAGCTGATCGAACCCAATCATGCCTACAGTCAGATGGAGCCAAACAGCGCCACGATGAACCTTAATTTGAGAAATCTTTCGTTGTTTATTGAAAACAGTGTACTTTTACGAAGAAATACCAAGTAGTCTGTAACGTATATACGTATGTTCATAATTATATAGTTGTATACATGACTAAACATAACGTTCCTCCGTCAGGATTGCTCTATCTCCAATGGCGTCAGCCCCTAGAGTACAATAACTCACTCGATCAATATGTGGTCACGCTAAGGAAGATACCCGAGCAGCAGCCGCGGACGAGGCTCACGCTGCCCACTAATAAAGATGAAATTGAAACTACTATTAGTGTTGTAAGTTATTTATATATGTATTTCGTGTAGTTTATAATGGATGTTAGTTCTGATCTTACAAAAAGAGAGAGAAGGTGAGAGATAGAGTATTACGAATGGAGGTATTTTTTTGCCTTTATATTAGCAGAATAGGGATAGCTAAAAACTTAAATTTTGTAAATTAAGAGTAAATATTGTATATAAAAACTAGAATTGTATCTTGTAATGTTTTTAGTTTATGACGTAATTTTTACTTGGCGTGCTTA
>JAJHJA010001398.1:7500-32321 GCA_021202915.1 Heliconius himera | reverse complement strand
TAAAATGTCCAAAAAACCGAATTTTTCAAGTGTTTTTGCGTCAAAAATGGCGCAAAAATTACAGCAAAAATTTCGAAAAAATTTAGAATGGCACGGCGCGGAAGACCCTACGACACGATACCAAGAAGTCAACAATCCAAAGAAGGTAAGTGGTTCAAATAAATAATTTTCTATTGTAACTAGCCAAAATTTTTCTAAGTGTTTTTCAGTAACTTTGACTTTTGTAAATAGGTCAAAATTTGTATAAATAGTGTTTATTCACTTAGATCTTGTATATAAAATAAATTTGGAAGAAAATATTTGATTTTGAAAAATTCGTTTTGTATGAAGATTTTCTAAGTCGTCAGAGCTTAGGTGGATTTCCTATATAAAAAGTAGGTGTAGGGAATTTTTTCAGTTTCCGCTGAACGGATTCAAACGAAACTGGTGTCCAACGAACGGGCTTCGAAAGGCCTTCTAAACGACGTATAACCCGCGGGGATGGGTGAGGAGGTGCAGGTAAAATGTCCAAAAAACCGAATTTTTCAAGTGTTTTTGCGTCAAAAATGGCGCAAAAATTACAGCAAAAATTTCGAAAAAATTTAGAATGGCACGGCGCGGAAGACCCTACGACACGATACCAAGAAGTCAACAATCCAAAGAAGGTAAGTGGTTCAAATAAATAATTTTCTATTGTAACTAGCCAAAATTTTTCTAAGTGTTTTTCAGTAACTTTGACTTTTGTAAATAGGTCAAAATTTGTATAAATAGTGTTTATTCACTTAGATCTTGTATATAAAATAAATTTGGAAGAAAATATTTGATTTTGAAAAATTCGTTTTGTATGAAGATTTTCTAAGTCGTCAGAGCTTAGGTGGATTTCCTATATAAAAAGTAGGTGTAGGGAATTTTTTCAGTTTCCGCTGAACGGATTCAAACGAAACTGGTGTCCAACGAACGGGCTTCGAAAGGCCTTCTAAACGACGTATAACCCGCGGGGATGGGTGAGGAGGTGCAGGTAAAATGTCCAAAAAACCGAATTTTTCAAGTGTTTTTGCGTCAAAAATGGCGCAAAAATTACAGCAAAAATTTCGAAAAAATTTAGAATGGCACGGCGCGGAAGACCCTACGACACGATACCAAGAAGTCAACAATCCAAAGAAGGTAAGTGGTTCAAATAAATAATTTTCTATTGTAACTAGCCAAAATTTTTCTAAGTGTTTTTCAGTAACTTTGACTTTTGTAAATAGGTCAAAATTTGTATAAATAGTGTTTATTCACTTAGATCTTGTATATAAAATAAATTTGGAAGAAAATATTTGATTTTGAAAAATTCGTTTTGTATGAAGATTTTCTAAGTCGTCAGAGCTTAGGTGGATTTCCTATATAAAAAGTAGGTGTAGGGAATTTTTTCAGTTTCCGCTGAACGGATTCAAACGAAACTGGTGTCCAACGAACGGGCTTCGAAAGGCCTTCTAAACGACGTATAACCCGCGGGGATGGGTGAGGAGGTGCAGGTAAAATGTCCAAAAAACCGAATTTTTCAAGTGTTTTTGCGTCAAAAATGGCGCAAAAATTACAGCAAAAATTTCGAAAAAATTTAGAATGGCACGGCGCGGAAGACCCTACGACACGATACCAAGAAGTCAACAATCCAAAGAAGGTAAGTGGTTCAAATAAATAATTTTCTATTGTAACTAGCCAAAATTTTTCTAAGTGTTTTTCAGTAACTTTGACTTTTGTAAATAGGTCAAAATTTGTATAAATAGTGTTTATTCACTTAGATCTTGTATATAAAATAAATTTGGAAGAAAATATTTGATTTTGAAAAATTCGTTTTGTATGAAGATTTTCTAAGTCGTCAGAGCTTAGGTGGATTTCCTATATAAAAAGTAGGTGTAGGGAATTTTTTCAGTTTCCGCTGAACGGATTCAAACGAAACTGGTGTCCAACGAACGGGCTTCGAAAGGCCTTCTAAACGACGTATAACCCGCGGGGATGGGTGAGGAGGTGCAGGTAAAATGTCCAAAAAACCGAATTTTTCAAGTGTTTTTGCGTCAAAAATGGCGCAAAAATTACAGCAAAAATTTCGAAAAAATTTAGAATGGCACGGCGCGGAAGACCCTACGACACGATACCAAGAAGTCAACAATCCAAAGAAGGTAAGTGGTTCAAATAAATAATTTTCTATTGTAACTAGCCAAAATTTTTCTAAGTGTTTTTCAGTAACTTTGACTTTTGTAAATAGGTCAAAATTTGTATAAATAGTGTTTATTCACTTAGATCTTGTATATAAAATAAATTTGGAAGAAAATATTTGATTTTGAAAAATTCGTTTTGTATGAAGATTTTCTAAGTCGTCAGAGCTTAGGTGGATTTCCTATATAAAAAGTAGGTGTAGGGAATTTTTTCAGTTTCCGCTGAACGGATTCAAACGAAACTGGTGTCCAACGAACGGGCTTCGAAAGGCCTTCTAAACGACGTATAACCCGCGGGGATGGGTGAGGAGGTGCAGGTAAAATGTCCAAAAAACCGAATTTTTCAAGTGTTTTTGCGTCAAAAATGGCGCAAAAATTACAGCAAAAATTTCGAAAAAATTTAGAATGGCACGGCGCGGAAGACCCTACGACACGATACCAAGAAGTCAACAATCCAAAGAAGGTAAGTGGTTCAAATAAATAATTTTCTATTGTAACTAGCCAAAATTTTTCTAAGTGTTTTTCAGTAACTTTGACTTTTGTAAATAGGTCAAAATTTGTATAAATAGTGTTTATTCACTTAGATCTTGTATATAAAATAAATTTGGAAGAAAATATTTGATTTTGAAAAATTCGTTTTGTATGAAGATTTTCTAAGTCGTCAGAGCTTAGGTGGATTTCCTATATAAAAAGTAGGTGTAGGGAATTTTTTCAGTTTCCGCTGAACGGATTCAAACGAAACTGGTGTCCAACGAACGGGCTTCGAAAGGCCTTCTAAACGACGTATAACCCGCGGGGATGGGTGAGGAGGTGCAGGTAAAATGTCCAAAAAACCGAATTTTTCAAGTGTTTTTGCGTCAAAAATGGCGCAAAAATTACAGCAAAAATTTCGAAAAAATTTAGAATGGCACGGCGCGGAAGACCCTACGACACGATACCAAGAAGTCAACAATCCAAAGAAGGTAAGTGGTTCAAATAAATAATTTTCTATTGTAACTAGCCAAAATTTTTCTAAGTGTTTTTCAGTAACTTTGACTTTTGTAAATAGGTCAAAATTTGTATAAATAGTGTTTATTCACTTAGATCTTGTATATAAAATAAATTTGGAAGAAAATATTTGATTTTGAAAAATTCGTTTTGTATGAAGATTTTCTAAGTCGTCAGAGCTTAGGTGGATTTCCTATATAAAAAGTAGGTGTAGGGAATTTTTTCAGTTTCCGCTGAACGGATTCAAACGAAACTGGTGTCCAACGAACGGGCTTCGAAAGGCCTTCTAAACGACGTATAACCCGCGGGGATGGGTGAGGAGGTGCAGGTAAAATGTCCAAAAAACCGAATTTTTCAAGTGTTTTTGCGTCAAAAATGGCGCAAAAATTACAGCAAAAATTTCGAAAAAATTTAGAATGGCACGGCGCGGAAGACCCTACGACACGATACCAAGAAGTCAACAATCCAAAGAAGGTAAGTGGTTCAAATAAATAATTTTCTATTGTAACTAGCCAAAATTTTTCTAAGTGTTTTTCAGTAACTTTGACTTTTGTAAATAGGTCAAAATTTGTATAAATAGTGTTTATTCACTTAGATCTTGTATATAAAATAAATTTGGAAGAAAATATTTGATTTTGAAAAATTCGTTTTGTATGAAGATTTTCTAAGTCGTCAGAGCTTAGGTGGATTTCCTATATAAAAAGTAGGTGTAGGGAATTTTTTCAGTTTCCGCTGAACGGATTCAAACGAAACTGGTGTCCAACGAACGGGCTTCGAAAGGCCTTCTAAACGACGTATAACCCGCGGGGATGGGTGAGGAGGTGCAGGTAAAATGTCCAAAAAACCGAATTTTTCAAGTGTTTTTGCGTCAAAAATGGCGCAAAAATTACAGCAAAAATTTCGAAAAAATTTAGAATGGCACGGCGCGGAAGACCCTACGACACGATACCAAGAAGTCAACAATCCAAAGAAGGTAAGTGGTTCAAATAAATAATTTTCTATTGTAACTAGCCAAAATTTTTCTAAGTGTTTTTCAGTAACTTTGACTTTTGTAAATAGGTCAAAATTTGTATAAATAGTGTTTATTCACTTAGATCTTGTATATAAAATAAATTTGGAAGAAAATATTTGATTTTGAAAAATTCGTTTTGTATGAAGATTTTCTAAGTCGTCAGAGCTTAGGTGGATTTCCTATATAAAAAGTAGGTGTAGGGAATTTTTTCAGTTTCCGCTGAACGGATTCAAACGAAACTGGTGTCCAACGAACGGGCTTCGAAAGGCCTTCTAAACGACGTATAACCCGCGGGGATGGGTGAGGAGGTGCAGGTAAAATGTCCAAAAAACCGAATTTTTCAAGTGTTTTTGCGTCAAAAATGGCGCAAAAATTACAGCAAAAATTTCGAAAAAATTTAGAATGGCACGGCGCGGAAGACCCTACGACACGATACCAAGAAGTCAACAATCCAAAGAAGGTAAGTGGTTCAAATAAATAATTTTCTATTGTAACTAGCCAAAATTTTTCTAAGTGTTTTTCAGTAACTTTGACTTTTGTAAATAGGTCAAAATTTGTATAAATAGTGTTTATTCACTTAGATCTTGTATATAAAATAAATTTGGAAGAAAATATTTGATTTTGAAAAATTCGTTTTGTATGAAGATTTTCTAAGTCGTCAGAGCTTAGGTGGATTTCCTATATAAAAAGTAGGTGTAGGGAATTTTTTCAGTTTCCGCTGAACGGATTCAAACGAAACTGGTGTCCAACGAACGGGCTTCGAAAGGCCTTCTAAACGACGTATAACCCGCGGGGATGGGTGAGGAGGTGCAGGTAAAATGTCCAAAAAACCGAATTTTTCAAGTGTTTTTGCGTCAAAAATGGCGCAAAAATTACAGCAAAAATTTCGAAAAAATTTAGAATGGCACGGCGCGGAAGACCCTACGACACGATACCAAGAAGTCAACAATCCAAAGAAGGTAAGTGGTTCAAATAAATAATTTTCTATTGTAACTAGCCAAAATTTTTCTAAGTGTTTTTCAGTAACTTTGACTTTTGTAAATAGGTCAAAATTTGTATAAATAGTGTTTATTCACTTAGATCTTGTATATAAAATAAATTTGGAAGAAAATATTTGATTTTGAAAAATTCGTTTTGTATGAAGATTTTCTAAGTCGTCAGAGCTTAGGTGGATTTCCTATATAAAAAGTAGGTGTAGGGAATTTTTTCAGTTTCCGCTGAACGGATTCAAACGAAACTGGTGTCCAACGAACGGGCTTCGAAAGGCCTTCTAAACGACGTATAACCCGCGGGGATGGGTGAGGAGGTGCAGGTAAAATGTCCAAAAAACCGAATTTTTCAAGTGTTTTTGCGTCAAAAATGGCGCAAAAATTACAGCAAAAATTTCGAAAAAATTTAGAATGGCACGGCGCGGAAGACCCTACGACACGATACCAAGAAGTCAACAATCCAAAGAAGGTAAGTGGTTCAAATAAATAATTTTCTATTGTAACTAGCCAAAATTTTTCTAAGTGTTTTTCAGTAACTTTGACTTTTGTAAATAGGTCAAAATTTGTATAAATAGTGTTTATTCACTTAGATCTTGTATATAAAATAAATTTGGAAGAAAATATTTGATTTTGAAAAATTCGTTTTGTATGAAGATTTTCTAAGTCGTCAGAGCTTAGGTGGATTTCCTATATAAAAAGTAGGTGTAGGGAATTTTTTCAGTTTCCGCTGAACGGATTCAAACGAAACTGGTGTCCAACGAACGGGCTTCGAAAGGCCTTCTAAACGACGTATAACCCGCGGGGATGGGTGAGGAGGTGCAGGTAAAATGTCCAAAAAACCGAATTTTTCAAGTGTTTTTGCGTCAAAAATGGCGCAAAAATTACAGCAAAAATTTCGAAAAAATTTAGAATGGCACGGCGCGGAAGACCCTACGACACGATACCAAGAAGTCAACAATCCAAAGAAGGTAAGTGGTTCAAATAAATAATTTTCTATTGTAACTAGCCAAAATTTTTCTAAGTGTTTTTCAGTAACTTTGACTTTTGTAAATAGGTCAAAATTTGTATAAATAGTGTTTATTCACTTAGATCTTGTATATAAAATAAATTTGGAAGAAAATATTTGATTTTGAAAAATTCGTTTTGTATGAAGATTTTCTAAGTCGTCAGAGCTTAGGTGGATTTCCTATATAAAAAGTAGGTGTAGGGAATTTTTTCAGTTTCCGCTGAACGGATTCAAACGAAACTGGTGTCCAACGAACGGGCTTCGAAAGGCCTTCTAAACGACGTATAACCCGCGGGGATGGGTGAGGAGGTGCAGGTAAAATGTCCAAAAAACCGAATTTTTCAAGTGTTTTTGCGTCAAAAATGGCGCAAAAATTACAGCAAAAATTTCGAAAAAATTTAGAATGGCACGGCGCGGAAGACCCTACGACACGATACCAAGAAGTCAACAATCCAAAGAAGGTAAGTGGTTCAAATAAATAATTTTCTATTGTAACTAGCCAAAATTTTTCTAAGTGTTTTTCAGTAACTTTGACTTTTGTAAATAGGTCAAAATTTGTATAAATAGTGTTTATTCACTTAGATCTTGTATATAAAATAAATTTGGAAGAAAATATTTGATTTTGAAAAATTCGTTTTGTATGAAGATTTTCTAAGTCGTCAGAGCTTAGGTGGATTTCCTATATAAAAAGTAGGTGTAGGGAATTTTTTCAGTTTCCGCTGAACGGATTCAAACGAAACTGGTGTCCAACGAACGGGCTTCGAAAGGCCTTCTAAACGACGTATAACCCGCGGGGATGGGTGAGGAGGTGCAGGTAAAATGTCCAAAAAACCGAATTTTTCAAGTGTTTTTGCGTCAAAAATGGCGCAAAAATTACAGCAAAAATTTCGAAAAAATTTAGAATGGCACGGCGCGGAAGACCCTACGACACGATACCAAGAAGTCAACAATCCAAAGAAGGTAAGTGGTTCAAATAAATAATTTTCTATTGTAACTAGCCAAAATTTTTCTAAGTGTTTTTCAGTAACTTTGACTTTTGTAAATAGGTCAAAATTTGTATAAATAGTGTTTATTCACTTAGATCTTGTATATAAAATAAATTTGGAAGAAAATATTTGATTTTGAAAAATTCGTTTTGTATATGGGTTAGGTTAGGTTAGGTTAGGTTAGGTTAGGTTAGGTTAGGTTAGGTTAGGTTAGGTTAGGTTAGGTTAGGTTAGGTTAGGTTAGGTTAGGTTAGGTTTTTTTTTTTTTTTTTTTTTTTTTTTTTTTTTTTTTTTTTTTTTTTTTTTTTTTTTTTTTTTTTTTTTTTTTTTTTTTTTTTTTGTAAAGCTTGTGCTTTACGTCCCGTCCCTCTGACGTGATCAGAGACTTTGTGTATCTATGTTTTTACTTTTTACACTGCTTAAAAAATTTTGGAGGGGGTGGCACTAGGCCAATGATGGAATCTGGAAAATAGCTTGTCTAAATTTGAATTGTCTTTTTAAAACTGTTTGACTCTACATCTAAATTTTGTTACATCTAAATTTTGTTCCTTTTGGCATTTAAATTACTACATTTCTTAAAACTGATCTACTACATTTAAAATCAAATAAAAGTTCACTTCGAGAGGTTTGGCTGAAAGACAGGAGAAGATTGAACGGCGGACAGGAGGATAGACTGTTCTCAGCACTAAAGTCTCTACTTTGCAAGATCTCTTCCTCACTGGCTCCCTCTGCGTTCGAGGAAGCTATTACGACCTGTTTCTTTACAAAACCTGTTTGCAATTCCTTCATTCGATCGCAGAGGGAGTCTGCGATAGTTCTTTTGCGAGCACTAGGAGCTGTGATTTTGTCCGAGGTTTGGCTGTACCTCGCTGCCAGAACTTTGCTACTTTTAAATGGGGGATTCAAATTATTTTGCGTCCTGTCATTTAAAGTCTGGCGACGTTCGGTTTTTCTAAGCTGCAGCTTTCTCCGAGTAGAGGTGTATTCGGCTTTGGAGGAGAGAGACTGGCCCTTAGCAATAGGCTATGCTGGCCCGGGCTAGCGCATCCCATTTGCGTCTGACCGGGCAGTCGGTGCTGAACGCGCTGTGGTCAGCGCGTTCCACCTTTGCCCCAGTGCAGTTACAGCAAGATGGTGGTGCGCTATTGAGCCAGCTATCGCATTCAGCCCTCATGTGGGGTCCCCCACAGTGGCTGCACTTTGGGGCGGTTTCTTTGCAGAACCGCCTACCGTGCCCGTAGCCGAGACAGAGAGAACACTGCACGAGTGGGGAAAAATCCGCCACTCTGATTTTTTGTAAATCGATGTGCAGTGCTCCCTCCGCCAAGACTCGGTTCCACACTGTGGGGGACACCCGCATGACGACATGGCCGGTGAGCGGGTTCCTCGCCTTTCGGCGAAACCGAACCTCCGCTCGAAACTCGGCCTCGGAGATGCCGTCGAAGAGGCTCCGATTCTGATTCTTCAGGGCGTCCAAAATGTCGGCGTCCGTATTGTACGCCAGGACATCCCAAAGAATCAGAAGCGGATCCTTGTTTTTAACCTCCTCGACGTTTAGCCTATCGCTCGCCCCCTTTAGTCTCTCCCTCACCTTGTCCCGCTCCTCTACTGAGCTGCAGCCCAGAATCACCTTCTGGTCCTTAGCCTTTCTCACTTTCTCCACTCGGACCCATCCATCCTTGGCTTTCACAACTTCCCTAATTTGGGCGAGAACTTCCTCCCCTGTGTCTATCTCGTTCTTCGAGGAGACCACAATCGAGTGCAGTGCGGCTGGCTGTGGGCTAACCCTTTTGGTTTCACCAGCCGTCACGCTCGCGTACGTGGTCCTCTCGAGGGATTCCCTCTGTCTTTCCACCACCTCCTTCAGTTCCTCCATCTTTTCCTCATTCTTCCGTAACAGTACTGCGTGCTCTTCTAGTCTCTTCATTAGTTCCTCTTCCTTTTTGTCTTTTCCCTCCTTGTTTTCTCTCGCTTCGCTTGGCTCCCTCTTCCTACTACTCTCGTCCTTTCCCTTCTCCGCCTCCGCCTCCTTCACCAACTGGTACAAGCGTTCTATCGCGTCCGTAACTGCAGCCTTTATATCCGTCTTCAGGTTACGCGAGTTGCTTAGGTGTATTTTAGCTTTGGTAAGGTGGGCCTTTGCTTCGGCTGTCCTACTCGCGTAACCTGACTTTGTAAGAGGACTGTGGTTTTTCTCAGTCACGGTCGATTTTGGCTTCTTTGGGCGTGACGGGGCTGTCTGGGAGCTCGGAGGTCGCTGCTGGCTCTCAGGCGTTCGGACTGGGGAGTCCTCCAGGAAGCCCACCTCCTCTGGGGTTCCGGAGAGGTCCAAAATCCGAGCGCTGGCTTTTGCCGGAGTGCGGAACATTTTTTGTTGCGCAGAGGGACTCTTCGGTGAGATGTTCCGGGTGGTGTAAAGAGCCACACGGAAGTCAAGAATCAACTTATATCTATATCAGGAGTACTGAAGAGAAAGAAGAATGATGATAAGTTAATCGGGGTGAGAGGAACTATGCGATTTTTCAGTAAAAATCAGATTTTCCTCTCTAGGCCTGCCGTGTCAAAGAAAATAAAATGAAATAAATATGTAATATAAAGAAATATATATAAGTTAGTACTCCTGACGTCAAACTATTTGTTAATAAAATATTTATATATATACTTGTATATAACGTTGTATAATCCTGTAAATAGTTAAAATTATTTTAAAACTTCGGTATTTATACCTTGTCTTTCCAAATTTGACAGTGGTGTAAAGAGCCACTGCCTGTCTATTTAAAAATTTTTTACGTCTTATCTGCTCCAGGCTCTACCCAAAAACGTAAATAAAAGATTTTTTAAAGTCCACAAATTTCCCGAAAATCTGTCTTCTCCACCTAGCCTGTGAGTAAAGGGCGGGGGGGAGGGCCTTTTTTTCAGATTCTACTGAACGGATTTCAGCGAAACTGGTGTCCAGCGATCGGGCTTCGAAAGGCCTTCAAAACAATATATTGCCCGCGGGGATGAAAGGGGAGGCGCAGGTAAGATGTCCAAAAAACAGAATTTTTCAAACTTTTTTGCGTCAAAGTGGCGCAAAAATTTCAGCAAAAATTTCGAAAAAATTTAGAATGGTACGGCGCGGAAGACCCTACGACACGATACCAAGAAGTCAACAATCCAAACAAGGTAAGTGGTTCAAATAAATAATTTTCTATTGTAACTAGCCAAAATTTTTCTAAGTGTTTTTCAGTGATTTTGATTTTTGTAAATAGGTCAAAACTTATATAAATAGTGTTTATTCACTTAGATCTTGTATATAAAATAAATTTGGAATAAAATATTTCGTTTTGAAAAATTTGTTTTGTATCGGTTAGGTTAGGTTAGGTTAGGTTAGGTTAGGTTAGGTTAGGTTTTTTTTTTTTTTTTTTTTTTTTTTTTTGATCCCCATGACTATATTTTAAATAACTATTACCAGTCAGCACTTCCGACCGCAGTCCTCGCTAATGTATACGGGCGGCCGGGGTCGGTCATGCTGACATGTAGGACTTATTTATTTTAATAACATTATTTTCATTTAAAACTTTCCTTAAAACAAATACAACTTGTATAACAATTATCTTAATTACATAACAAAAACTTACATTTAGACACAATTTAAAAGAGACAATTTATATTACAACAGATCTTATATAAGTAACAACAAAAATAATTTTTAAAAGACAATAATTTTTAAGACTCATTAATATAGAACGACTTATTTTTATAACTTATATTTAACGACAATTTTTAATAACTTATCTATATTATAACTAACATTTTTCTTTAATAACTAGAGGTTTGATAACATTATAACTATATATATTTAGAGTTATGTAAAGGACTAATTTTAAAACAAGATTAAGAGATAAAAATATGAAAAATAAAATATTTACAAATTTACATTATGACTCGGAAGTCCGTAATCAATTTTGGATTTTATTTGATTTTGGAGAAATTGAACGGTGGGGCAACTAAGTGATACGGCAGAGTGGTTTACATTAATGGTACTATTTGTTTTACTATTGTGTTTGGTGCAATTATAACAAGTGGGAGTGACGTCATTTTTGACGTGCGGGCAGTTTGATATCTGGTGGTTTGTGTCTGCACAATGTGAACAAGGCCTACAATCGGACTCACAGTTTTTACTGATGTGCCCGAATTGCAGGCACTTGTAACATTGGATGAACGGTGAGAAGTCCCCTACAAATACCTGCTGATGGTCGACATTGAGACGCCCCAGCTGAGTTGCTGAATGCCACACCGCCGGAGCGACTATGAAGACAGCATTATATAGGTTTGGATTTCTATTGTTATTACGTCGGAATCTAAGCTTGAAATCGTCTGGTTCTTTTATTATTTGACTAATGGTGGGGTTTTGCTGTATTAAAACTGAAGTCAAATCCTCAAGAGGAATATCCTTGGACACACCCTTGAGGATGAGCATGGGACGGAGCTTTTTAGCCGGCTCTACACTAACTACTGTCGAAGACTTTAACTGCTCCAATGTATCAATACACTGTGATTCGGTTTGGAATTCTACTCTTACTTTGTTGTTTGCTATTGAACGAACCCGCGTCGGCGCATAACTTTTGTTTCTAAACGAAACACACTTTTTGAATTTATTTAGCGCTTCTTTTTTACTTTCAGAGTCTTCGACAAGGGAAACAACTATAGCCGGCTTGTACTGTGACTTGGGGGGGGACTTCTCTGGGGGCGGGGAGGACTTGGATGCAGCCACCTGCGCGTACGAAATTGTGGAAGTAAGTTCCTCTTTTATTCCTTCTTTAAATTTAGTGATCTCCTCTCTCACGGCGGAGACAATCTCCTCTCTAAGAGCGACGCTATCAACAGCTGGGGATGGAGGTACGGAAGCCGCCGGCACTGAAGATGGCAACAAGATTGAAGGCTCTACCTGCGATTCCAGGTAAGCGTCTGCAGCTATTCCTATTTCTTCGGCGGCTTCAATAATAAAACGCTTGTTAATTGAGGTGACACTTTTATTTTCATGAATTGCCTGGATTATTTGTCTAGCAAGTCTGTTGATAACATCGCTCATAGAGCGAACATCTTTAACCTCCGATGCCTGCGCCGGAAGGGGCCTGCGCTCTGTTTTATCAGCCTTTTTGGCTTTGAGCTTTGATTTAGTCTGAGATGACTCGATGACGGTGCCATCTATTTCAACTTCCGTGGACATTGCCAACATGAGAGAGTCGATATCCGGGGAGCTACACCTACTGTCAGTCGCCTGAGCAGCACCAGCCCCCCTGGTTTGACGGCTGGGCCCAGCCTCTGAAGGAGACTGAGACAAAGTCTTTTTATTGCTACCGGTGGGTGAGCCGAACATTTTTTTGTAATCCATTATGTGGAAAATAAAATATAATAAAAACTATCACTAACCGGACAACTACAATTGCTGTAGTACAGGGCGCCACAACCTGCTCCTATACTATATATTAAAATAATAAATAAATAAATAAAATTATTAGCTATTGTTATTTATTTTAACCTTTATATATTGTTGAAACGTAATTAACTTATTCTATACTTATATTATATTATATTGAACCTAAATACTAACTAAAAAATACATAAAACACTAATATATAGAATATAACAAAACAAAAACAAAAAAAAAAGAAAAATATTAAACTTATATAAAAATACACTGTGGTACAGGATGCCGCCACCTGGCCCTAGACTATAATACACAGTAAGGGGCGTGGCCTACAGCATAGCGTGAGTGCCACAGTGTATAAACTATAAAATTAGATATTTATATTTAATTAATATTTAATAGACTAACACTATAAATTTATATTATTAATATTAACTTATTATTTTAATGTTAAGAGTACCTTTTTTCCAAACAAATATGGTAATAAAAGTTAAATTTACCCAAAATTAAATAAAAATTTCGCTAATAAAATTCTTAATTATTATAAAATTTGACAAAAATCACATAAAACTGTACTCTTTAGATTATTCTTATATATAAATTTACAATTCTAAAATAAAATAAAATAACAAATATAAAAACAAATTGTTTTGGCGCTCTGCAAACAGTCGTGATCACTGATACACTGTGGTCGGGGGCGGGGCCTAGCGAAGCGTCGATGCCACAGCCTAAGGACGTACGTTTCTTCAAAATACGCGTTACGTGTTCAGATTCTGGATTTCACTTTTTTATTTATGAGTGGATTCTGATGGGACTTTCTTCAAAGGGAAGCCTGTGCCCAAAAAATGATCTTCACCAAGTTCCACCAGAATCAACACTCCAGAAGGCACTTAAAATTGTGAAGTTATAGTTAATCAGTTTTAACAAAGCTACAAAATGCGGAAACACGTATATCACAGAAACTACACTATATATTAATCCAAGTTTTTGCACAGGTATTTAAAGACAATTAAACATTTAAATTATAGAAAAAAAAATATTATAAGTTCTTACTAAAATTTGAAAATAATTATGTTTAAAGTTAATAATTACATGAATTTTACGGTTTTTCCTTAATATTTTCCAAACTATACACTTTATTACTAGTCTGTTTACAGATTCTGAACAAGGGAAACACTCCGCGTCTATTGGTATATGTGTCCATTCACTCCGACTCTCCGTTTAAAAACGAGCCGCACATCCGGTTTCTGCTTCTGCTCAGTCTTTCCTTAATAACTTTTTTATTTACGGGTGGATAATTATAAAATTTTGCACAAATGTTCTTAATTAAATAGTCTATAGGTAGAAATAATAAAAATATGTGGTTGTCGCTTTAAATTTTACGTAACTGACCTCTGAATTTTAATAATTGATGAATTTTGTCCATTTTCCGGGTTTTTCCTTTATAAGTCACTCACTTTTCACCGGATTTTCTTTTTTAAACCACATTATTAAATGTCTCATCAAGGCGCTTCTAAATATGTAAAACACTATTCTCTACGACTCTCCGTTTGGAAATGAGCGGCGAGGCCGATTTACAGAAAATCACTTATAACTAAAAAACGGAGAGTTGGAAAAAACTGAAACTTTGCAGAAACGTGAAGAACAACTATATACATCAGTTAGTAAAATAAAAAAGTGGGGTAAAAGATCTTATTTACCCGCCGCACGCGAAAAACTGATTTTTTAGGCACACTTTTACACCGATTTGAAATTAAAACTCCGCTTATATAAAAAGTACTTGTCCGATTTTCAAAATTTTTACGAATTAATATAGAGGAACTTATAGACTAACACTATGTAATAAATCAGCACGATAGAATAAAATTAACTATTTTTAAAACACTTATTTAACTAATTTATGTTTATTTCACTATGGAAAACACTGTTTTTCATGGTTTTTAGGCACTTTCACTTTTCCGATTTTTATAATTTTTTCACTATCGTGTAGCTGAATTTAGCGCGCAACTTTTGAGACCTTACACAACTTTCTACGATAAATAGTTCTTAACTTTTGAATTTTTTGTTATAACTTAGACGTTTTTTGGCCTGGGAGACCGCGGACGCGTGCGTTCTCGACGCGAGCTCGGCCCAAACTCGGTTAGGTTAGGTTAGGTTAGGTTAGGTTAGGTTAGGTTAGGTTAGGTTAGGTTAGGTTAGGTTAGGTTAGGTTAGGTTAGGTTAGGTTAGGTTAGGTTAGGTTAGGTTAGGTTAGGTTAGGTTAGGTTTTTTTTTTTGGGAGTTGAGTCCCTTTACATTAATTTTTTTATAACTGATATCCAATCTACTCTTCCAACCGCAGTCCTCGCTAAGGGATACGGGCGGCCGGGGTCGGTTGAGCAGACGTGATGGACTTAACAAAATTATTATAACTTTAGAATTTTTTATAACTTTCCTTAAGACTACAAATTATTCGAGAAACATAAATTTTTATATGACAAAAAGAGTTAAGACACACTTAATTACAAACTATTTTTTATGAACAACAATTTTGATATAGACACATACTTTTTAATTACTTTAATTTTAAACAATGTAACTTAGAGTTATATATATCGATAAGAATATATATATTATATATATATATATAAAATACAAATTTAAAAATGACGGAAGTTAAAAACCATAATCAATTTTGGCTTTTACTTGATTTTGCATGTAAATTACAGTTGGGCAAGATGAAGAAGTGGCAGAGTGATCGGTGTTCAATTTACTATTAGTTTTAACGTTGAATTTATCACAATTATAGCACTTAGGGGTGGAATTATTTATTAAGTCTGGACACACGGAATGCTGATGGTTCACGTCAGCGCAGTGCGAGCAAGGCCTGCAGTCAGACATACAGTTTTTGCTGATATGTCCAAACTGCAGACACTTGTAGCACTGCATGAAAGGTGAGAAATCCCCGATGAAAACTTGTTGGTGGTCTATATTTACACGGCCCAAACGGGTGGCTTCGCGCCATACCGCTGGACTTACAATAAAAACTGCATTATAAAGACTTTGATTTCGATTATTATTCCGCTTGAACCGGAATTTTAGATCACTTTCTTCTTTAATTAATTCCTTTAACGATGGGTTTTGTTGAGTTACTATATGGGTTAGATCTTCTAAGGGGACATCAAGAGACACCCCCTTCAATATTAACATAGGCTTTAGCTTTTTAGCCGGTTCAGCGGAAACTGTATCTGATTGCTTCAATTGTTCAAGGGTTTCGTTACACTGGGCTTCATTAGAAAATTCAACCCGCAATTTATTATTTTTAATTGCTTGGACTCGAGTGGGTGCATAGGATTTGTTACGGAAGGTAACACTTTTCTTAAACTTTTTAATTACATCTTGCCTATTTTCTGACTGTTCTATTGATGTAATGACAAGAGCTGGCTTATAACTGGGCTTGGGGGGTTTCTCTGGGGGTGGATGAGATTTATCTACGACTATTTCAGGGTATGTTGGGGAAGCACGTACTGCAACTTCAGATTGCAGCTCAGATTTTAGCTTCGACATCTCCTCCCTCACTGCTGCAACGATATCCTCCTTCAGTGCGCCGACGTCCACAGCGGGTGTTGTGGGTGGAGCTGTGACTACAGGTTCAAAGTTTACGTTCTCTGGTTCCATCACAGACTCCATGTACATATCTGTGGCGTATCTTATTTCTTTAGCAGCTTGTATAATGTATTTTTTGTTCTCTGAAGTAACACTTCTGTGTTCTTCTATGGCAAAAACTATGGACTGGGTTAGTTTGTGGACGACGTCGTAGAAGGAGCGGATATCTTTCGCACTGCTTGCTACAGCAGCGAGAGTCTTCTCTGCCTTAGGAGCTTTCGATTTAGCTTTGGCTTTGGTCTTGGGTGGAGTTTTAGGGCGTCCAAGATCAAGATCAAGATCGTCCTCTGGAGACATGGCGAGCAAGAAACAGTCGGGATCCGGGGAGCTACATCTGCTGTCTGTTACCTGGGCAGCGCTCGACCCGGGATTAACTTTGTCCTGGCCACTTGTCCCAGCCTCCAGAGAAGACTGAGGCGAAGTCGTTTTATGACTGTTTGTGGATGATCTGAACATTTTTTTATAGTCCATTATGGGGATTCTAAGGTACAGGCACTATACCAGCCAAATATCAGCGTGATTAGAAAACTAAAAATTTGCAGAATGAAATCTTGTCCACTTAGTCATGAAAAGAAGGGTGAGGGGGAGGGCCTTTTTTTTCAGGTTCTGCGCATCCGATCGCGACAAACGAGGTGTCAATCGACGGGGCTGATGGGGAGCTATGCACAGACACCGGTCTAGTCCAGGTGAGTGGGGGGGTTCGGAAGTTATCCTCGAAAAACCCCAAAAATGTCAAAATCAGTAACTCTTTCGAGTAAATTCGCGCTAAAATGGCGCGCAAAAAATCAGAAAAAATTATTTACATGCAGGATCAATCGACCCTACAAGATGACACTGAATTACGACAAATTAAATCAAAAAAATTTTTAAAGTTTTCATACAAAATTTTCAAACTTAAAAATAATTAAAATTATAAAAAATTACAAATAATATATACAAAATAGTGTTTGATAACGAAGATAATAATGGTCTTAAACTATGTTTAAAATATCCGAGTGATCGGATTAACAGAAGTTTGATTTTTGGAAGTTCAATTTCCGATGGTTAGGTTAGGTTAGGTTAGGTTAGGTTAGGTTAGGTTAGGTTAGGTTAGGTTAGGTTAGGTTAGGTTAGGTTAGGTTAGGTTAGGTTAGGTTAGGTTAGGTTAGGTTAGGTTAGGTTAGGTTAGGTTAGGTTAGGTTAGGTTAGGTTAGGTTAGGTTAGGTTAGGTTAGGTTAGGTTAGGTTAGGTTAGGTTAGGTTAGGTTAGGTTAGGTTAGGTTAGGTTAGGTTAGGTTAGGTTAGGTTAGGTTAGGTTAGGTTAGGTTAGGTTAGGTTAGGTTAGGTTAGGTTAGGTTAGGTTAGGTTAGGTTAGGTTAGGTTAGGTTAGGTTAGGTTAGGTTAGGTTTTTTTTTTTTTTTTTTTTTTTTGATCCCCATGACTATATTTAAATAACTATTACCAGTCTACACTTCCGACCGCAGTCCTCGCTAATGTATACGGGCGGCCGGGGTCGGTCATGCAAACATGTAGGACTTATTTATTTTCATAACATTATTAACATATAAAAACTTTTCTTTAAAACAGATAAAACTTATATAACAATTATCTTAATTACATAACAAAACTTACATTTAGACACAATTTAAAGAGAAACAATTTATATTACAATAGATATTATAAATAACAACAAAAAAGAATTTTAAAAGACAATAATTTCTAAGACACATTGGTAGAACGACTTATTTTATAACTTATATTTAACAACAATTTTTAATAACTTATCTATATTACAACTAACATTTTGCTTAAATAACTAGAGGTTTGATAACAATGTAACTATATTTATACAGAATTATGTAAAAGACTAATTTTAACAGAATTAAAGGGCAAAAATATAAAATAAATTATTTACAGCGTTACATTATGGCTGGGAAGTCCGTAATCAATTTTAGATTTTACTTGGTTCTGGAGATATTGAACGGTGGGGCAACTAAGTGAGACGGCAGAGTGATTAACATTGATATTACTATTTGTCTTACTATTATATTTATTACAATTGTAACAGGTGGGAGTGACGTCATTTTTGACGTGTGGGCAATTTGGTAACTGGTGGTTAGTTTCTGCACAGTGTGAACAAGGCCTACAATCGGACTCACAGTTATTACTAGTGTGACCGAATTGCAGGCACTTGTAACACTGGATGAACGGTGAGAAGTCCCCCACAAATACCTGCTGATGGTCGACATTTAGACGCCCCAGCTGAGTTGCTGAGTGCCACACCGCTGGAGCGACTATGAAGACAGCATTGTACAGGTTTGGGTTTCTATTGTTATTACGTCGGAATCTAAGCTTGAAATCATCGGGTTCTTTTATTATTTGATTGATGGTGGGGTTTTGTTGAATTATTATTGAAGTCAAATCCTCAAGGGGAATATCCTTGGACACTCCCTTGAGGATGAGCATGGGACGGAGCTTTTTGGCCGGCTCTACACTGACTACAGTCGAAGACTTTAACTGCTCCATTGTTTCGTTACACTGTGATTCGGTTTGGAATTCTACTCTTATTTTATTGTTCGTTACTGAGCGAACCCGCGTCGGTGCAAAATTTTTATTTCTAAAAGAGACACATTTTTTAAATTTACTTAACGCTTCTTTTTTATTTACAGGTTCTTCGACCAGGGAAACTACCAGAGCCGGCTTATACTGCGATTTGGAAGGGGACTTCTCTGGGGGCGGGGAGGACTTAGATGCAGCCACCTGCGCGTAAGAAATTGTGGAGGTAAGTTCCTCTTTTATTACTTCTTTAAATTTAGTGATCTCCTCTCTCACGGCGGAGACAATCTCCTCCCTAAAAGCGACGCTACCAACAGCTGGGGATGGAGGTACGGAAGCCGCCGGCACTGAAGATGACAACGAGATTGGAGGTTCTACCTGCGATTCGAGGTAAGCGTCTGCAGCTATTCCTATTTCTTCGGCGGCTTCAATAATAAAACGCTTGTTAATTGAGGTGACACTTTTATTTTCATGAATTGCCTGGATTATTTGTCTAGCAAGTCTGTTGATAACATCGCTCATAGAGCGAACATCTTTAACCTCCGATGCCTGCGCCGGAAGGGGCCTGCGCTCTGTTTTATCAGCCTTTTTGGCTTTGAGCTTTGATTTGGCCTGAGATGACTCGATGACGGTGCCATCTATTTCTACTTCCGTGGACATTGCCAACATGAGAGAGTCGATATCCGGGGAGCTACACCTACTGTCAGTCGCCTGAGCAGCACCGGCCCCCCTGGTTTGACGGCTGGGCCCAGCCTCTGAAGGAGACTGAGTCTTTTTATTACTAGCGGTGGGTGAACTGAACATTTTTTTATAGTCCATTATGTGGAAAATAAAATATAATAAAAAACTATTAACGATTATATTACAATATTAACAATTAAAACTATTACCAAATCGGACAACTACAAATGCTGTAGTACAGGGCGCCACAACCTGTCCCTATACTATATAATTAAAAATAATAAATAAATAAATGATATTATACCTATTGTTATTTATTTAACCCTTATATATTATTTAAACTTAATAAACTTATTCTATACTTATATTATATTAAACCTATATACTAACTAAAAAATACATAAAACACTAATATATAGAAAATAACAAAACAAAACAAAAATGAAAAATATTAAACTTATATAAAAATACACTGTGGTACAGGATGCCGCCACCTGGCCCTAGACTATAACACACAGTAAGGGGCGTGGCCTACAGCATAGCGTGAGTGCCACAGTGTATAAACTATAAAATCAGATATTTATATTTAATTAATGTTTAATAGACTAACGCTATAAATTTAAATTATTAATATTAACTTATTATTTTAATGATAAGAGTACATTTTTACAAAAGAAATATAGTAATAAAAGTTAAATTTACCCAAAATTATATATAAATTATGTTTATAAAATTCTCAATTATTATAAAATATTACAAAAATCATATAATACTGTACTCTGTAAAATGAACTTATATATTAATTACAATACTAATATAAAATAAAATAAAAATTTAAAAAACAAATTATTTTGGCACTCTGCAAACAGTCGTGATCACTGATACACTGTGGTCGGGGGCGGGGCCTAGCGAAGCGTCGGTGCCACAGCCTAAGGACGTACGCTTCTTCAAAATACGCGTTACGTGTTCAGGTTAGGTTAGGTTAGGTTAGGTTAGGTTAGGTTAGGTTAGGTTAGGTTAGGTTAGGTTAGGTTAGGTTAGGTTAGGTTAGGTTAGGTTAGGTTAGGTTAGGTTAGGTTAGGTTAGGTTAGGTTAGGTTAGGTTAGGTTAGGTTAGGTTAGGTTAGGTTAGGTTTTTTTTTTTTTTTTTTTTTTTTGGGAGTTGAATCCCATTACTTTATTTTTATGACTAATTCCAGTCAACACTTCCGACCGCAGTCCTCGCTAATGTATACGGGCGGCCGGGGTCGGTCATGCAGACATGTTGGACTTATTTACTATAATACCAATATTTACTTTTTTAACTTTTCTTTAAGACTAATACAAATTATTTAACACTAATCTTAAGTTTACGTAACAAAACATACATTTAGACACAATTTGAAGTAAGACAATTTATATTGCAACAGTTCTTATAAATAACAAGAAAATAATTTTTTAAAAACAATATTTCCTAAGACTCATTATTAGAACGACTTATTTTATAACTTATATTTAACAACAATTAGAGTAACTTAATTATATTATTAACTAAACTTTTGCTTTATAACTAGAGGTTTGATGGCATTATTACTATATACACTACATTTTGTGAAGGACTAAGATTTTGTATAAGAAAAACGCGAATAAAAGGTAAAAAATAAAAGATGAAATATTTACAAAGTTACGTGACCGTTCGGAAATCCGTAATCAATTTTTGATTTTATTTGGTTTTGAAGATATTGGACAGTAGGACAGCTAGATGAGACAGCAGAATGATTTACGTTGATATTACTATTAGTTTTACTATTATATTTGTTGCAATTAAAACATATGGGAGTGACGTCATTTTTGACGTGCGGACAGTTTGATAGCTGGTGGTTTGTGTCTGCACAATGTGAACAAGGCCTACAATCGGACTCACAGTTATTACTGATGTGACCGAATTGTAGACACTTGTAACATTGGATAAACGGTGAGAAGTCCCCTACAAAAACCTGCTGATGGTCGACATTAAGACGCCCCAGATGAGTTGCTGTATGCCACACTGCCGGAGCGACTATGAAGACAGCATTGTACAGGTTCGGGTTTTTGTTATTATTACGCCTGAATCTAAGCTTAAAATCATCGGGTTCTTTTATTATTTGATTTATGGTGGGATTTTGTTGTACTATAATTGAAGTCAAATCCTCAAGGGGAACATCCTTGGACACCCCCTTGAGGATGAGCATAGGACGAAGTTTTTTAGCCGGCTCTACACTAACTACTGTCGAAGACTTTAACTGCTCCAATGTATCATTACACTGTGATTCGGTTTGGAATTCTACTCTTACTTTATTGTTTGCTATTGAACGAACCCGCGTCGGCGCATAACTTTTGTTTCTAAAAGAAACACACTTTTTGAATTTATTTAACGCTTCTTTTTTACTTTCAGAGTCTTCGACAAGGGAAACAACTATAGCCGGCTTATACTGTAACCTGGGGGGGGACTTCTCTGGGGGCGGGGAGGACTTGGATGCAGCCACCTGCGCGTAAGAAACTGTGGAGGTAAGTTCCTCTTTAAATTTAGTAATCTCCTCTCTCACGGCGGAGACAATCTCCTCCCTAAGAGCAACGCTATCAACAACTGGGGATGGAGGTACAGAAGCCGCCGGCACTGGAGATGACAACAAGATTGGAGGTTCTACTTGTGATTCGAGGTAAGTGTCTGCAGCTATTCCTATTTCTTCGGCGGCTTCAATAATAAATCGCTTGTTTATGGAGGGTAACGCTTTTATTCTCATGAATTGCCTGTATAATCTGTCTGGTAAGTTTATTGATAACGTCGCTCATAGAGCGAACATCTTTAACTTCCGCAGCCTGCGCCGGAAGGGGCCTGCGCTCTGATTTATCGGCCTTTTTGGACTTAGGCTTTGATTTGGCCTGAGATGACTCGATGACGGTGCCATCTATTTCAACTTCCGTGGACATAGCCAACATAAGAGAGTCGATATCCGGGGAGCTGCACCTACTGTCAGTCGCCTGAGCAGCGCCAGCTCCACCGGCCTGACGGCTGGACCCAGCCTCTGAAGGAGACTGAGACAAAGACTTATTGTTACTGCCGGTAGATGAGCGGAACATTTTTTTATAATCCATTATGTGGAAAATAAAATATTAAAACTATTAACAATTATATTACGATATTAACAATTAAGACTATTACCAAATCGGACAACTACAAATGCTGTAGTACAGGGCGCCACAACCTGTCCCTATACTATATTACTAAAAATAATAAATAAATAAAATTATTCCTTATTGTTAATTATTTAACCTTACATATATTATTAAAACGTAATTACCTTATTCTAACCCTATATTATATTAAACATATATAACAACTAAAATAAAGAGATATAAAAATAGAATATAACAAATAACAAAAAAAAAAAGAAAAATATTAAATTTATATATAAAATACACTGTAGTACAGGGCGCCACAACCGGTCCCTATACTATAATATTTAAATTTAAAACAAATAAAATAAAATAAAATTATTTATTATCGTTATATTTCCCTCTTATGTAATATTCAAATGTAGGTTACTTACACTATACTTATATTATATTAATCATATATACTAACTAAAAATAAAGGAATATAAAAGTAAAATACAACAAATAAAATATACTAAAATTATATAAATTCACTATAGTCCTAGATGCGGCAACCTGTCCCTATACTATAACACAGTAAGGGGCGGGGCCTACGAGCACAACGTGAGTGTCACAGTGTATAATCTACAATATTTAAAATTTTTTATTTAATTAATATTTAATAGAAAAACCGAGGGATTTATGTTATATGTAAGAATTAAATTATTATAATGTTCATAATACTTTTTGAAAATAAATAAAGTTATAAAAGTTACGTTTAAACAAAATTATATACAAATTATGTTATCAAAATTCTTAATTATTATAATATTTAACAAAAATAACCTTATACTATACACTATAAATTATTCTAATATAATAATTATGATTACATATACGTTATTAAATAAAAGTATAAAAAAAACAATTTGTTTTGGCGCTCTGCAAACAGTCGTGATCTCTGATACACTGTGGTCGGGGGCGGGGCCTAGCGAAGCGTCGGTGCCACAGCCTAAGGACGTACACTTTTACAAAATACGCGTTACGTGTTCAGATTCTGGAATTCACTTTTTTATTTATGAATGGATTCTGATGGGACTTTCTTCAAAGGGAAGCCTGTGTCCAAAAAATGATCTTCACCAAGTTCCACCAGAATCAACACTCAGGAAGGCACTTAAAATTGTAACATTATCGTTTATTAATTTTTTGCAAAGCCACGAAGTGCTGCAACACGTATATCACAAAAACTATACTATATATTGATCTGAATTTTTGCACAGGTATTTGAAGACAACTAAGCTATTAAATTATACAAAAAAATGTTTATAAGTCCATACAGAAATTTTAAAATATTTACGTTTAAAGTTAATGATTACGTGTATTTTATAGTTTTCCCTTAAAATTTTCCAAAATATACACTTTATTTCTAGTCTGTTTACAGATTCTGAACAAGGGGGATATTCCGCGTCTAATGGTATATGTGTCCATTCACTCCGACTCTCCGTTTGAAAACGAGCCGCACATCCGGTTTCTGCTTCTGCTCAGTCTTCCCTTAATAACTTTTTTATTTACGGGTGGATAATTATAAAATTTTGCACAAATGTTCTTAATTAAATAGTCTATAGGTAGAAATAATAAAAATATGTGGTTGTCGCTTTAAATTTTACGTAACTGACCTCTGAATTTTAATAATTGATGAATTTTGTCCATTTTCCGGGTTTTTCCTTTATAAGTCACTCACTTTTCACCGGATTTTCTTTTTTAAACCACATTATTAAATGTCTCATCAAGGCGCTTCTAACTATGTAAAACACTATTCTCTACGACTCTCCGTTTGGAAATGAGCGGCGAGGCCGATTTACAGAAAATCACTAATAACTAAAAAACGGAGAGTTGGAAAAAACTGAAACTTTGCAGAAACGTGAAGAACAACTATATACATCAGTTGGTAAAATAAAAAAGTGGGGTAAAAGATCTTATTTACCCGCCGCACGCGAAAAACTGATTTTTTAGGCACACTTTTACACCGATTTGAAATTAAAACTCCGCTTATATAAAAAGTACTTGTCCGATTTTCAAAATTTTTACGAATTAATATAGAGGAACTTATTGACTAACACTATGTAATAAATCAGCACGATAGAATAAAATTAACTATTTTTAAAACACTTATTTAACTAATTTATGTTTATTTCACTATGGAAAACACGGTTTTTCATGGTTTTTTGGCACTTTCACTTTTCCGATTTTTATAATTTTTTCACTATCGTGTAGCTGA